>CM056050.1:430727693-431019918 GCA_029574335.1 Rana kukunoris | reverse complement strand
GTTTGACTTTGACCAAGTAACCCCACTCATCAAGGCCGTTAACCCCCCTGCCGGTATCCCCGAGCGCCGACTCGGGGTGGATTTTTCATGTAAATATCGATATCCCCGAGTCGCGCTCGGGGTGAATGCAGAGCCTGCAGCGCGCGCTGGCTTAACCTTTTTATCCAGGCGGGGTACTGTACTTACCTTGTCCCTGGATCCAGCGATGCATCCCCGCTGTGTGAGCGAGTGGCGTCCTCCATTCGACTCACACAGTGCCCGCGGCGCCGCCGATCTCCATTCCCTGTGACGTAACGGCGCGCGGGGGCGGAGACCGGCGGCAAATTCAAAAAGTAAACAAACACATTACATACAGAATACTGTAATATCTTAATACAGATTATAAGTACTACAGTACTGTATGTAAAAAGTACACACACCCCCCCTGTCCCTAGTGGTCTGCCCAGTGCCCTGCATGTTCTTTTACATAATAAAAACATTTTTTTGTGCCTGCAAACTGTAGATTGTCCATAGCAACCAAAGGTGTCCCTTTATGTCAAAAGTGATTTTAGAGCAGCTAGAAAACAGCGATAATAAATGATAATCACTTGCAGAATTGAGCGATAGCGATTTGTGGGGAAATTCGTCATAAAAAAATAAAAGTAATGACAGCGACAATTCTGCAACTGAGCAAATCTCAGTGATTTTGATTTGATTACATTAGTGAATAATTTTTATTATAATTACATTATTATTATAATTATTTATAGTTATTTATTATATTATAATTTTATGATTTTGTGTTTCAAACTTTATCATACCCGGGATGTCTACTAGACTCTGGTTTGGACAAATTTAAGTGAGTTATTCCTAAAAATTGCAGGCCTACAGTATAAAACGCAGAATTTCCATGCAAAATAATTGTACCGCTTTTGGTACGTAATTCCAGACAGAATCATACCGCCAGGGAGGTTAAAGAGGCACTCCGATGGGAAGATTCATCCTCTGCCCCAGCTAAACAGATGAAATACTTCAAACGTCTGGGGAAAGAACACCCAAGCTTTCCATTACTTGCAGAGCTAAATGGCATCTTTGAAGAGGAGTGGAGCAAGGTGGACAAGAAGTCCTCTATGTCTAATAAAACTGCCCGTTTGTACCCGTTTAAAGTGGAGGATGTCAGATATCTGGATAACATCCCGTCAGTAGACGCAGCAGTGATGCGCTTGGCCAAGCACGTGACGTTACACCTGTCCGATTCAGTGTCTTTCAAGGATAGTCTTGATAGAAGAATGGACCAAGATCTAAAGAGGATATATGGTCTGGCCGTATGGCCTGCTCTGGCTTTAGCGCTCTCTCTAAGGCAATGGAAGTCTGGACGGAGAATGTGGACTCCTTTCTGATGGGCATTTCCGAAGAGCTGGCCGGAAGTTCGGCAATTTCAGAGCTGAATCTAGCAGTAGCATTCCTGGGAGAAGCCTCCGTGGACTTGGTTCGACTATTAGCCAGGATTATGCTGTCTTCAGTCACAGCCAAGAGGGCCTTGTGGTTACGCCCCTTGGTCGCTGACCCTTCATCGAAGCAGAATTGGTGTAAAATTCCCTCGAAAGGTTCATCACTGTTTGGCAACAAGTTGGGCAAAGCCATTTCTAAAGCCACAGGGGGGAAATCGGGGTTCCTTCCCCAAGACAGACGACAGCCAGGGAAAAGAAGACCACAGTTCAGGAGGTGTAGCCCGGACCGCGCATGGGAAGCGCGTGCCTATAGACCAGGCGGAAATTTCCGGAGGAATTGGGGCAGGGCCAGATGTCCTCCCGTAAACCAGCTTCTACAAATCGGTGTTCCGGTGGGCGCGAGCAGGGGAAGTCTTTTTGACATGAAGCACGTCCAGGCGGTTCAAGTGGGGGCAAGATTGCAAATCTTTCGGCACGTCTGGGCGGCCTCGATCACGGACCCTTGGGTCATCAAGACGGTGTCTTCAGGCCACGTCTGGTCCTTTGCCAGCACTCTCCCTCCCAGGTTCATCCCTACCCTACTTCCAAAGCCAGCAGAACAAAAGCAAATTCTTCTGTCCTATGTGGATCTGCTGAAGGCCCAAGGGGCAGTGATAAGCGTCCCAAAGGACGAACTGTTTCTTGGGGTATACTCCCCCCCTCTTCCTGGTTCAAAAGAAGAACAGCTCGTGGCGGCCAGTCATAGACTTAACCTACCTAAACCAGTTTATAAAACACGGGAGATTCAAGATGGAGACCCTGTCCACTTTCCAGCTAGCAATTCAACCAGGAGATTGGATGATCTCGATAGATCTGAAGGATGCGTATTTCCACGTGCCAGTGGCAGCAGAACTCCAGAAGTACCTCAGGTTTCATGTGGGGCAGGAGCACCTCCAATTCATTTGTCTGCCTTTCGGGTTGACAACCTCTCCACGAGTGTTTACAAAGACAAATCAGTTGTGGCCCTGATCAGGCTGAAGAAGATACGGCTTTATCATTACCTGGACGACCTCCTGGTCTTGTCTCAAAACAGGGCTCATCTCCTGGTACAGAAGGATCAAGTGATCTCGACCCTGACGGAATTCGGTTGGCTTTTAAATCTAGAAAAGAGCCACCTAGAGCCATCGCAACGTCTAATATATCTGGGAGCCCAGTTCGACACCGCAAAGGAAACTATATCCCTCCCACTAGAGAAGATTCCCGTGATTCAGGAGAGGATTGCCAAGGCCCTAGATGTTTGTTATCTGGGAGCCTCTCAATGTCTGAAGATTATAGGCACAATGGTTTCAACATCTCCCATGGTGAAGTGGGCATTGTGGAGACTACGTCATTTTCAGTTCGGCTTTCTCAAACAATGGAAGTCCGGGAACAAGAACCAGATGATTCTCATCTCATCATCCATGAGGAACAGCTTCTTTTGGTGGCTTCATCGGAAGAATCTCCTGAATTGCCATTCCATTGCTCCAATATCCTGGGTTTCGGTGACAACAGATGCCAGCGGCTCCGGCTGGGGAGCTCTGTGCGGCACAGAGATCGCGAGCAGGGCAAGTGGGATGCCCGCCTTCGCAACCCAGGCTCGAATATCCTGGAGATCAGGGCGGCCTGGTGTGCCCTTCAATCCTTTTCCCGGCTTCTGAAAGGAGAGTCGGTATTACTGAAAATTCCCAGGCGGACTTCCTGTCACCCACTCAGGTGGATGTCAACGAGTGGTCTCTCCACGAAGAATCTTTTCAGTGGATTCTGTCCCCGGGACCAATCCCCCAGGTGGATCTCTTCGCCTCTCTATACAACCGCAAGCTGAGGAAGTTTTATACGAGGGGTCACTGCAGTCAAGCAACGGGGACGGACGCCTTGACAGACGGGTGGAGATTCAAGAGGGCATTTGCCTTTCCCCCGTTTTCTGTGATCCTCCAACTCCTGCGGAGGCTCCAGTCGGAGTCAGTACAGTTAACACTGGTGGCGCCCTACTGGCCCAACAGGCCGTGGTTCCCCTTTTGGTCCAACTGAGTTACCGGGACCCAATACCTCTACCAGCCAGACCGATCTTCTCTCCCAAGGGTCATTCCTTCACCCCGCTCCATCCATACTGAAGCTAGCGGTATGGTTCTTGAGAGGAAGAGGTTAGAAGCCCTTGGCTGCACTCCTAGGGTGATCGCAACTCTGATGAGCTCGAGGAGATCAAGCACAAATAAAGTCTATGGAAGAGTTTGGACGAAGTTTGTGGAGTTTTCTTTAACATCAGGCTCATCGTTTACAAAGATATCCTAAGGTTCCTCCAAACGGGGTTGGATCTTCCATTATCAGTAAGTTCCTTAAGAGTACAACAGAATCTTCTTCGTTCTCACTGAAGGATTTCTCGGCTAAAGTTGCCTTCTTGGTCGCCATCACTTCGGCCAAGAGAGTCTCGGAGATCGGGTCCCTGGGTTACAAAGAGCCGTTCCTAACGTTCTTTCCAGAAAGAGTAGTCCTGATTCCCATGCTGGGTTCTAACCCGAAGGTGACGTCAGTTTTCCATGTCAACCAGGAGATTGTTCTCCCTACTTTCAGAGACTCGGAGTCAGAGAGAATTCACCCTCTGGACTTAGGGAAAACCCTTACGGAATACATCCAAGTTACTTCTGTTTTCAGACGCTCAGATCATTTGTTCATCCTGCACTCAGGAATCAACAAGGGAAAGAAGGCCTCTTCAAGAACCATTGCGGCTTGGATCATCCACTCGATTCAGCAGGCATATAAAGTGAAGGGCTTGGCTCCTCTCCGCAGGTGGTGACTGCACACTCTACCAGAGGGATGGCAACTTCCTGGGTGGCTGCCCATCACGTGGCTCCGGGCGTTATCTGGAAAGCGGCCTCTTGGTCCTCCATTAATACCTTTATGTCCCACTATTGTGTTGAACCTGCATCCCTTTCTTCTGTAAATTTTGGGCTTTCAATCCTGTCGGCCGACAGGACAAATTAAACAATTTTTTGTTCAGCATACCCACCCGTGTGGTTTGGCTAGTTATTTCCCACACGTAGGCTGCCATGGAGTCTGTCAGGAAAAAGGAAAATTTATTATCAATACTTACCGTAATTTTCCTTTCCTGATGGACTCCATGGCAGACGGAGTACCCACCCAGTAAGCATGGAGTCGGCTAGTTACGGAACACCAGTACTGAAGGTGAGCAAAGCTTTATGGGTATGGGGTCCTATAGCATTGGAGAGAGGAGGCAGGATTAACCCACACGTAGGCTGCCATGGAGTCCATCAGGAAAGGAAAATTACGGTAAGTATTTGATAATAAATTTTCCTTTTTCTTATTACCTAGTGGCTCCTTGACCTTGTGTCTTTATCTGTGTTAGACTGCAGTGCATTCCATCCAGAGTCCAGGGTGTGTAGGTTGCACCAGTTTTGTGGATCTGTCAAGTCAATCGCAGTAAATTACGATGTTTTACAAAAATTACGACGAGTAGTGTGCCAAATAAACGTAAAATGTATTTTAACAGAATTACGAATGCAAAAAATCTACAAAAGAACGTTGTTACAATCAAATGAAATTAGACACGAAAATACGAATGATCATAAAGCAACGAAGATTTATTTCTTACGAAAATACAAACGCGGAAAATATAATGTAAATACGAATATCAAAACAACGAAAAATAAACCAACGTAAAAACGAATGAACGAATAAATTCATTGTAAAAATACGAACGAGGCAGTATACAACATTTAACGAAAATACTAATCTCGTATCAACGAAAAATAAACGAACATAAAAAAACGTAAACGGAAAAAAAAAAGTGTTACGAAAATACTAAAGAGCACGAATACGATAACTAACGTCTTACGAAATTACAACTCGTTACGAATCACGATAAACGAACAGAAACTAAACAGAAATAAACGAAAAATTTTGTTGTGCACATGTCTACATAATGCTTCCATCTCTCTGCCCTGCACAGATGCATCCCAAGGGGATATCCCTTCATTGTTTTGCATGTGGGTGGGAATTGTTCCAATTTATTTCTCAGCTGTGGCTTCTTTCCAACTGACCCCCCCTCTTGAGTTGCAAGCTAACCACCCTTCTTACAAGTAGTTGTTATGCTGTTGTTGGAGGTCTTGTTAATGTTACACTGCTGTGTTGCCCACCCCTCATTAGTATTATATATAAATGTCCCTCTTGTCTCAGAATTATTACTAACCCTGTGTCCCTTAACCGCTTACGTTGCGCAGGAAGACTATAAATGTCCTGTCTTTGAAGAGGAATACTGTTTTTTATGGTAGCAGCTAGCTGTCGGCTCTTCTTCAAGAGCCGGCAGTTCTCTTTTAGATAAACATGAGTGGCCTCTGCGACAACGGGATAGGCCCCACCGCGCTCCGGTGCCCTCCGCCGCTTACCATGGCCGTCGATAACGGCGGAGGTGATGCGGACCTGTCCCTAGCCTGACATGAGGGGTAGATGGCCCCTACCCGTCTCCAAGTCATTGCAGAGCGGAAGCAACATCCAAACGTCACTTCCGTCCATTGCTCTAAAAGGGACATTTTCTTTCTTTTTTTTTATTGCATTTTAGTGTAAATATGAGATCTGACGTCTTTTGGACCCCAGATCTCATATTTAAGAGGAACTGTCATGTTTTTTTTTTTGTTTTTTTTTACGGTTTATTGAAAAATAAGTCTCAATACAGTTTTAAGTGTACATATACTGTAAATAGATGGGAGCAGTAAACATCAGCAAAATGTATGTGTAGCAGTTATATAAAATGGAGGGAAACAAACCATGGGATGTACAGTATAATAGAATCACTATTAACAAGTCAACAGTAACATATTGTAGATCAATGAATCAATAGAGATAAATCACAAGGTTTCCATTTTTTATCGTATGTGTCCATAGTATCGAATAAAGTGTGATGAATATGTTCTGATAGCTTGACGGCCTTGTTTTTTTCTATAAGGATCATAGAAAAATATCATTCAATATTTGTCATATTGTAATGTAGCTGCTTTAGTTTTAATCTTAATTCTAATTATTATTTTGGTTAGCGCAATATTTCCTACTATTTTTTGTACTGTGTTTTTTTCTATGACAAGGGATGTTTATATTCCTTGTAATAGGAATAAAAATTACGGCCCAGATTCAGGTACATCTGCGCATTATTGGACCGGCGTAGCGCACCGCCTTTACGTTAGACTTGCGCAATTTTGCCGCGTAATCACCCTATTCTCGTAGCTTTTGTGCAGGAAATTGCGCATGCGTAACGTTTTTTCAGAGGCGTAAGGAGGAGTAATACATAATACAATTGGGAAGGACGTGGGCGTGTTACATTGAAATGAGCCGTGACCCCATGCAAATGAAGGGCCGGCCGGCTCGCGCATGTGCGCTTGAAGCATACCTTGTCAGCTCCGCTGTGCGCATGCTCACAACTCGAGAGCGGCGCAATCAGTGAAATTGGAAATGGACTAGGGCAACGTTGTGAACTACGCAAACAGCATAAATAGACACACACAAACGCACTTGCATTGCAAAAGTACATCCCTTTGTCCCTTTCCATTTAACCAAGTGCTTTTGTCCTGTTGTTCGTTGCGGTGTGTTTTGTAGTTGTCAGATTAGTGTTCTGTGTGATCAAGTGTTTGTTAGTAGATTTTTGAAAGTGGTTTTTGATAAGTGTTTGAGAGACTGTTTGATTGATAATTTGTGTTTGTTTCTTTTCCTGCTGTATTTTTTTTTTTTTGACTGTTTATTGCTGAGTAGTTTTCTCTCTTTGTGTGTGTTTTTGCTTGATTGGTTGGGCTTGTTTGTGTGAGTGAATTTTGTTGACTGGGAGTGAGTTTTTTTGGAAGGATGACAGAGAGAAAACGAAAGCTGAATTTTACAGTTGTGGAAAAACAAATTCTTGCCCGGGCCATTAGCGAGTATGGGCGTTACCTCCACGGCCCAGAGAGTGCCAACACCACCCCGGCCAGGAGGAGGGAGATTTTGGATAGGATCACTGAGCAGGTCAATTCAGCGGGGCAGGGGGAGACGAGGACCCGGTCTGGGATTGACAAAAAAATCAATGACCTCCGGCGTTAGGGCCAAACAGAAGCTGGCCAGAATGCATGCCCATGCCAGGGGCACAGGAGGGGGCCCACCATGCCGTATTAGGCTGACAGCGGAGGAGCGTGCGGTGGCCCTGACCTTTCATCGGCATGAAGTTGAGGGCCTGCCCGGCTTTGACTCAAGTCCGGAGCCCGTGGTGCCAGGTAAGTTTTTTTTTGTTAATATCAGGTGTGTAGCATGTGTGGGGGAGGGGGTGAAAGGGAATATGTGGCAAGTGTGTGGATCCTCCAACCTGTGAATGTTTTGTATCATCCGCAGATGTGCAGGAGGGTGCAGGGCCATCTGGCCTGACCGCCCCAACCCCAGGACAGCAGCCTAATGAGGCCCCCCAACAAGGCCGGAGTCCACGGAGGAGGTTCATGAGGAGCAGGAGAATCATGAGGAGGAGGAGAATCATGAGGAGGAGGAGAATCATGAGGAGGAGGAGTCCATGTCAGGCACTGGACGTTTGGTTTTTGAGGACTCTTCCCCTCTCGCTGGCAGCAGGCAGGCCTCCCTAAGGGGGAGCCCCCCCCTCCTCCCCCAACATGGCTCCCCTCACAAGGGCCTCCCCTTCTCCCCGGCCACAAGCATCAGCTGGAGCCTACTTATAAAACCGCAGGTCTGGCAGTATCACAGTGTCACCCTCTGCGGTAGTTGAAGTGACCGAAAAGACCTGGTCCTCTCTTCCAGGACATTTTAGCACAACTCGGTCACTATAAATGTGACGGCCCCAGCTCCACTCTCGGTGACTAGTGTTGAGCAGAATATGCCATATTCGATTTCGCGATATATCTCGAATATATAGTCGAATATTCGAGATATATTCGCTAAATACGAATATTCGTGATATTTTTTGAAAATGAAATTATTGCGAATGCGAATGCGAAATTTAGAGAAATGCGGAATGGAGCACTCTGATTAGCTCAGAATATTTGTGATATTTTACAATACAAAATAATTGCGAATATTCGAGAAATGCGGAATGGAGCACTCTGATTAGCTCAGAATATTCGTGATATTTTACAATACACAATAATTGCGAATATTCGAGAAATGCGGAAGGAGCACTCTGATTGGCTCAGAATATTCGTGATATATTACAATACACAATAATTGCGAATATTCGAGAAATGCGGAAGGAGCACTCTGATTGGCTCAGAATATTCGTGATATATTACAATACACAATAATTGCGAATATTCGAGAAATGCGGAAGGAGCACTCTGATTGGCTCAGAATATTTGTGATATATTACAATATAAAATAATTGCGAATATTCGAGAAATGCGGAATGGAGCACTCTGATTGGCTCATAATATTCGTGATATATTACAATATAAAATTATTGCGAATATTCGAGAAATGCGGAATGGAGCACTCTGATTGGCTCAGAATATTCGTGATATATTACAATACAAAATAATTGCGAAATTTCGAGAAATGCGGAATGGAGCACTCTGATTGGCTCAGAATATTCGTGATATATTACAATATAAAATAATCGCGCGATATCGCTATTGCCGAATAATCGCATTGCGATTTTTCGGCAATATAAAATGAGCGCTGCAGCTACTCGGCCCAAGGTCTCTAATCATACCAGCAATGCTTTTAGACGTCGATGGGGATCTCTAGGATGTGATCTGTTCTAAAAAAAAAATTGAAAACATTTGAATATTCGAAATAGCGAATATTCGCCGCGATATTCGTGTTATTCGCGAATACTCGAATATGCAAAATTCGTAGCGAATATTCGCAATGCGAATATTCGTGAGCAACACTATCGGTGACAGCGTTCAAACCCGGAGGTTCGAATAGGCCAAGTTCAAATCCGCGCCCTGGATGACTCGGGGCACCTTCAGGTGGGACCAAATAGCTTCCTGGGTCTATGCCTACCGCTCTCGGTCAGCTTGATGCAGAAGAGGGGATGGCACATACGGATATTCATACCCGTAGTCTGCTGCAACCTTAAGGATCACCACCTGTTGCAATCTGGCTAAATTGGGCAGCGTACGTGGGTCTCCATGTCCTGGCAATACTAGGGCGTCCGGTGCCCTTCTAAGTGTGGGCACAGCAGCAGGGTTAGGAGCGGGGAGTTCTAGAACAGAAATAGACTCATCGGCTCCCCAGGTCAGCTGCGGAAAATCCTGCTGTGATGCGACAGACCCACGCGGTGCGCTCCGGCCGGAGCGTGTCTTCCGTCTCGAAATCCTCCGAAATCCTGCTGTTCCGGAAACATTGGCTCAAAATATTGTTCAATTCCCCCATCGTCCGATAGGGATTCCAGTTCGGAGGAGTTGTACTCCTCAGCAGGCAGATAAGCATTCACCTTGGAAGGGTCTCTTGGCAAGTCCGGCAAGCAGCGTCGGGCAGGTGGGTCTCGACCGCGGCTGCGGGAAACCTGAGCCGGTTCGCTTACCTCCGGTGAGCGGGATGGCGAGGCAGCAGTTAACAGAGTCCGAGTGGATGAGAAGGTAATGATCTCTGGGTCAACAGCCTCCGGCTCAACAATTTCCACCGACGGGGAGGGTCCTGACAAGGTAGTTTCCTCCTCCGCGGTAACAGTCCCGGAGATCCAGTTCACCCGATACTCCTGAGGAGCTTCAGCCGGTGGCTTCACTGTAAAAAGGTAGGCCCGTCATCTGTGGCACCGGGCAAAGGGCAACAAACGTACGGCCAGCTCCGTACACCGAGGGCAGGTCAGTCCAAGGCCCTCCGATCCCCCGCTGGAGAAGAGCACGAATTGTCCCTCCGTAGACATCCGGATCCCCGTATCAGTAAGGGGTACCCCGGATGAAGCAAACATGGTGGAGGTCCCAGGTGAAGTCACGGGTGGCCTCAATCGCTGAGAAGCGGCGAGTGGAAAAGCAGGAACAGACATCTTGCACGTGGTACTTCTCTCTGGCGCACGGCAACTGGAGGTTTGGCGCCAAGATGGGCGTTATCTTTCTCACTTTGACGCAAAACTTTATCTTATGTCTCACGCAGGGGTGGGTGACTCCCCCCACTTGAAGGACTTGTCTGGGCACGTTCAGACGCATGCTTCACCGCACGTACGCCCAGGCCTAGTCACTTAACCTTAACTCCCTCGTCACTGCACAGTTCAATACATGATATTTCTGCTCTCAATAATAAAGTACTCACAGTTCGTTACTATAGGTAACAGCCGAATCCCGGTCGAGCCCCCGCGTGTAGCGCTACCCCCTTCAGGAGCCGCTGGTTATATGTGGGATCGGCGTAAGTTAAGTTACCTTTGATGTGTCTAGGGAAATTGATGGTAGCAACTGTGAGAGCAGTAACGGAATGTCCAAGCCAATGGTTGACGTTTTCTAAGTGCTTTATTTTCTGTCCAACATCGACCAACAGTCAACTTGAGGTAGACAGGACAGGTTGGTGAAAAGAATAACTTTGCAGAGTCAGGCTATGGATAACGAACAGAAGCAGTCCTGCTTCTAGAGTATATTCTTTTCTCCCGTCGCCACTCCCGCCGGAGTGGGTGCAGTGCACCTGGACAGGCCTCTCCCACAGGCCTGGCAGCCAGAGTGTCACTGAGAAGGAACAATTCTTTGCCACCGACTTGGCTCTAGTAAATTAGTAAAGGCCTCTGCCACCGGTCCGATACTTGAGAGCAATAGAGCGTATCCTTTCAGTCAAGTTCTCTTGAAGTATGGGGACCCAGTAAGTTAGACTGGGGCCCCTCGGCAACTCAGTGGCTCTGAGCCATGAGGGCCCAGAGTAAGGAACTCTGCGTAGCACGGGCCCCGGCCAGGTAGGCCATAGTGGTGGGGCCCGTGACGTGCGCACACCCCGAAGGTGGGTGCCACACCTGGAACCAGGAACCCGCGAAGAACCCCGGAAAATGGTGTCTGCCACAGATATACCCTCCCCCAGCATGCCCCGCGAGGGAAACACTCCTCCAATTGGCTGCTGGGGAAAAGTGGTTCTGCCTGAATCCCTTTGGCGCCACCTGCCCCCCAGAAATGGAACTGCATCCCTGGAGCACAGAATGACCCACAGGATAATTCAGGGCTGACAGCACCCCAATTTAACATGAATCAACCTGGGTGAGAGCAAATAAGTCTAAATTTACAGATAGCGCCCCTTCTGAGAGTAAGGGGGCACTACACTAGGAAAAAAGAGTGTAGAGCAATTTTGGACACTGGTCACGCTGCAATGATGGGCACAGGTGTGGCTGCACTGATGGGCACAGGTCATACTGCAATGATGAGGCACATGTAAGGCTGCAATGATGGGCACAGGACATGCTGCAATGATGTGCACAGGCGAGGTGCAATAATGGGCACAGGTGAGGCTGCATTGGTAGGCACTGGTCATGCTGCAATGATGGGCACAGGCAAGGCTGCATTGGTGGGCACCTGTCACGCTGCAATATTGGGCACAGGTGAGGCTGCATTGCGAGGCACAGACTAGGCTGCACTGATGGGCACAGACTAGGCTGCACTGATGGGCACAGACGAGGCTGCAATGATGGGTACAGGCGAGGCTGTTATGATGGGCACGCTGCAATGATGGATACAGGTCACTCTGCAATGATGGTCATTGGTCAAGATGCAATGATGGGTACAGGTCACGCTGCAATGATGTGCACAGGTGAGGCTACATTGATGGGCAATGGTCACGCTGCAATGATGGACACTGGTCACGCTGCAATGATGGGCACAGGTTAGGCAGCACTGATGGGCACAAGTCATGCCTCAATGATGGGCACAGGTGAGGCTACAATGGTGGGCACAGGCAAAGCTGCAATGATGGGCACAGGTCACACTGCAATGATGGGTTTATGTGAGGCTGCAATGATGGGCACAGGTGAGGCTGCATTGGTGGGCATTGGTCATGCTGCAATGATGGGCACAGGTGAGGCTGCAATGATGGGCACAGGTTACTCTGCAATGATGGGCAAAGGTCACAGGTGAGGCTGCATTGGTGGGTATTGGTCACTCTGCAATGGTGGGCACAGGTGAGGCCGCAATGATGGGCACAGGTCACGCTGCAATGTTGGGTTTAGGTGAGGCTGCAATGATGGGCACAGGTTAGGCTGCATTGGTGGGCATTGGTCACGCTGCAATGATGGGCACAGGTCACACTGCAATGATGGGCACAGGTGAGGCTACAATGATGGGCACAGGTCACACTGCAATTGGCACAGGCTAGGCTGCATTAATTGGCATTTGTGAAGCTGAAATGGTGGTAACAGATGAGGCTGCAAGGATGGGCACAGGTCACGCTGCAATGATGGGCACAGATGAGGCTGCAATGTTGGACACACGTAACACTGCAATGATGGGTACATGTGAGGCTGCAATGATGGGCACAGGTCATGCTGCAATGATGGGCACAGGTGATGCATAAGTGGGCACTGGTCACACTGAAATGATGGGCAAGGGTCACGCTGCAAAGATGGGCACAGGTGAGGCTACATTGGTAGGCACTGGTCACTCTGTATTGATAAGCACGGGCAGGGCTGCATCGATGGGCACAGGTGAGGCTGCATTGGTGGGCACAGGTCAGGCTGCATTGATGGTCACAGGTCAGGCTGCATTGATGGTCACAGGTCAGGCTTCATTGATGGACACAGGTCAGGCTTCATTGATGGACACAGGTCAGGCTTCATTGATGGGCACAAGCGAGGCTGCATTGATGGGCACAGGTGAGGCTGCATTGATGGGCACTGGTGAGGCTGCATTTATGGGCACAGGTGAGGCTGCACTGATCATAATTTACAAAGGGGGTGGTTGTGGGCGAATTATGGGTGGGGCACGGTAGGGGTTAGGTAGGGCAACTGGTGGCAAGTAACCCTTAAGTCCTGGCTAGTAGACTTGACATTTTGGGCCCTGAAGCTTGTATTATTCCCCTACTGGTGTGCATCTGTGTACTTCTAATTAATGTTATTTGTAGTCAGAGTCTTCACTTGGAAATGCGCTAAACCTAACTACCAATCATCTATTGGTGATAGAGGGGGTGGATGGAGAGAGGGGGCGGCGCCCATGCACCTTTATGGACGCACTGCCACTGGTGGGAACAAGAGACAATTGCACGGTCATACAACACTGTACCCAAACTAACTTTTTATAATTTTCTTCCTACAAATAGAACTTTCTTTTGGTGGTATCCTCTGGGGTTTTTATTTTTTGCTAAACAAACTAAAAAAACTGATGGGCATTAAAAGGTGACACTGATCTCACTGATAGGTGACAGTGATAGGTGTCACTGATGGGCACTGATAGATGCCACTGGATAGGCAGCACTGATGAAAATCTACTGACAGGCATTACTGAGTGGCATCTGAAGGCACACTGACACACGGCACCTCCAATCGCCGTGCTTTGCGCCCATGCCGGCGCGCGCCGGCTTTGTTATCCTGGTCACGTCATATGACGTCCGGTCAGGATAACAGAATCACTTCGCTGATGTCATATTGCTATATGGCAGGTGGCAAGTGGTTAAACACACTGTACATTGCTGGTTGCTAAGGAGTGGGCTGGAAAGCCGGGTGCTGTGTCCTTAGTAACCGATGAGTCATCAGCTGTGCCTCTCTGTGTGCTGCTCTGTGTCCTCCGGCAGCCATGAGGGGATCCGGTCATCACTACATGACAGGTACACTTCAACTGTCCTTTGATGACCCTAGAGAAGTGACTTACTGGGAGGATCCATTAGTTCTACCCCTTTGAAAAGTATGGAAATTCCTCCGGCCTGTGGCAGAGGCCCTAATTCCTCCCAGTGACTATTGCAAGTGAGCTTTCGGCGGCCAGGCCCAAGTTAAACGCCTGTCCGGGGCGCTTTACCCACTCTGACGGGAGTGGCGACGATTAAGTGTGACTGTACTGAGAGCAAGCTGCTCTCTATAATATCCAAGGCCTGATACTGCAGTTTTCTTCCACTCATCAACCTTTCTCTATAGTGTGCCATGTTGATGTTGGCCATGTTGGGCCTTGGAATACAACTTTGAAAAGTACTCTGATGTCTGGACACTCGCTTTATTCACTTTCCACAAGTATTCAACCCTAGACAAGTGTAATTGGTAACTTAATACGCTGACCCCAAAATCAACCAGTGGCTCCTTCGGGGGTGAGCGCTACATAAACAAGGCAGAACAGCGGTCTGTGAGAAGGGAAGGTTGTGATCCTGTGTTCCTACAAAGCCAGGGACACGGATCTGTCTTCCTATAGTACAAGCACCCCCCCCCCCCCACACACACACACACACACACACAGTTTGTAATCACTCCCTAAGCACACATTTAACCCTTTGATCACCCCCTGATGTTAATCCCTTCCCTGCCAGTGTCATTAGTACAGTGAACATGCATATTTTTAGCCCTAATCACTGTATTATTGTCACTGGTCCCCAAAGTGTCTTATTTGTCTGCCACAATATCGCAGTCCCACTAGAGGTCGCTGATTGCCGCCATTTCTAGTAAAAAAAAATTATAAATCTATCCCATAGCTTGTAGACACTGTAACTTCTGCACAAACCAATCAATATTCGCTTATTGGGATTTTGTTTACCAAAAATATGTAGCCTAAATCAGCCCTCAAAAAGTCCACTCGCCTGCTCGCATTTTGCAAGTGAAATTTGGTGCAGGGCGAGTGAGGTACAGGGATAGAGCAGGCTGACAGTTTCCTGGCTGAAGCGATCAGCCAGGAAACTGTCAGCCGGAGGACACAGAGTGGCACACAGAGAGGCATGGCCGCCGGAGGACACAGAGCGGCATGGCCGCCGGAGGACACAAAGCAGCACACAGAGAGGCATGGCCGCTGGAGGACACAGAGCAGCACACAGAGAGGCATGGCCGCCGGAGGACACAGAGCAGCACACAGAGAGGCATGGCCGCCGGAGGACACAGAGCAGCACACAGAGAGGCATGGCCGCCGGAGGACACAGAGCAGCACACAGAGAGGCATGGCCGCCGGAGGACACAGAGCAGCACACAGAGAGACATGGCCGCCGGAGGACACAGAGCAGCACACAGAGAGGCATGGCCACCGGAGGACACAGAGCAGCACACAGAGAGGCATGGCCGCCGGAGGACACAGAGCGGCACACAGAGTGGCATGGCCGCCGGAGGACACAGAGCGGCACACAGAGCATGGCCGCCGGAGGACACAGAGCGGCACACAGAGCGGCATGGCCGCCGGAGGACACAGAGCAGCACACAGAGAGGCATGTCCGCCGGAAGACACAGAGCGGCACACAGAGTGGCATGGCCGCCGGAGGACACAGAGCAGCACCCAGAGAGGCATGGCCGCCGGAGGACACAGAGCAGCACACAGAGAGGCATGGCCGCCGGAGGACACAGAGCGGCACACAGAGCGGCATGGCCGCCGGAGGACACAGAGCAGCACACAGAGAGGCATGGCCGCCGGAGGACACAGAGCGGCACACAGAGCAACACACAGAGAGGCATGACGGCCGGATGTCACAGAGTGGCAAACAGAGCGGCATGGCCGCCGGAGGACACAGAGCAACACACAGAGAGGCATGATTGCCGGAGGACACAGAGCGGCACACAGAAAGGCATGGCCGCCGGAGGACACAGAGCGGCACACAGAGTGGCATGGCCACCGGAGGACACAGAGCAGCACACAGAGAGGCATGGCTGCCGGAGGACACAGAGCGGCACACAGAGCGGCATGGCCGCCGGAGGACACAGAGCAACACACAGAGAGGCATGATTGCCGGAGGACACAGAGCGGCACACAGAAAGGCATGGCCGCCGGAGGACACAGAGCGGCACACAGAGTGGCATGGCCACCGGAGGACACAGAGCAGCACACAGAGAGGCATGGCTGCCGGAGGACACAGAGCGGCACACAGAGCGGCATGGCCGCCGGAGGACACAGAGCAACACACAGAGAGGCATGGCCACCGGAGGACACAGAGTGGCACACAGAGAGGCATGGCCGCCAGAAGACACAGAGCGGCACACAGAGCGGCATGGCTGGCGGAGGACACAGAGCGGCACACAGAGTGGCATGGCCACCGGAGAACACAGAGCAGCACACAGAGAGGCATGGCCGCCGGAAGACACAGAGCGGCACACAGAGTGGCATGGCCGCCGGAGGACACAGAGCAGCACACAGAGAGGCATGGCCGCCGGAGGACACAGAGCGGCACACAGAGTGGCATGGCCGCCGGAGGACACAGTGCGGCACACAGAGAGGCATGGCCGCCGGAGGACACAGAGCGGCACACAGAGCGGCATGGCCGCCGGAGGACACAGAGCGGCACACAGAGAGGCATGTCCGCCGGAGGACACAGAGCAGCACACAGAGAGGCATGGCCGCCGGAGGACACAGAGCAGCACACAGAGAGGCATGGCCGCCGGAGGACACAGAGCAGCACACAGAGAGGCATGGCCACCGGAGGACACAGAGCGGCACACAGAGAGGCATGGCCGCCGGAGGACACAGAGCGGCACACAGAGCAACACACAGAGAGGCATGATTGCCGGAGGACACAGAGCGGCACACAGAAAGGCATGGCCGCCGGAGGACACAGAGCGGCACACAGAGTGGCATGCCCGCCGGAGGACACAGAGCAGCACACAGAGAGGCATGGCTGCCGGAGGACACAGAGCGGCACACAGAGCGGCATGGCCGCCGGAGGACACAGAGCAACACACAGAGAGGCATGGCCACTGGAGGACACAGAGCGGCACACAGAGAGGCATGGCCGCCAGAAGACACAGAGCGGCACACAGAGCGGCATGGCTGGCGGAGGACACAGAGCGGCACACAGAGTGGCATGGCCGCCGGAGAACACAGAGCAGCACACAGAGAGGCATGGCCGCCGGAAGACACAGAGCGGCACACAGAGTGGCATGGCCGCCGGAGAACACAGAGCAGCACACAGAGAGGCATGGCCGCCGGAAGACACAGAGCGGCACACAGAGTGGCATGGCCGCCGGAGGACACAGAGCAGCACACAGAGAGGCATGGCCGCCGGAGGACACAGAGCGGCGCACAGAGTGGCATGGCCGCCGGAGGACACAGAGCGGCACACAGAGCGGCATGGCCGCCGGAGGACACAGAGCAGCACACAGAGAGGCATGTCCGCCGGAAGACACAGAGCAGCACACAGAGAGGCATGGCCGCCGGAGGACACAGAGCGGCACACAGAGTGGCATGGCCGCCGGAGGACACAGAGCAGCACACAGAGAGGCATGGCCGCCGGAGGACACAGAGCGGCACACAGAGCAACACACAGAGAGGCATGACGGCCGGATGTCACAGAGTGGCAAACAGAGCGGCATGGCCGCCGGAGGACACAGAGCAACACACAGAGAGGCATGATTGCCGGAGAACACAGAGCGGCACACAGAAAGGCATGGCCGCCGGAGGACACAGAGCGGCACACAGAGTGGCATGGCCGCCGGAGGACACAGAGCAGCACACAGAGAGGCATGGCTGCCGGAGGACACAGAGCGGCACACAGAGCGGCATGGCCGCCGGAGGACACAGAGCAACACACAGAGAGGCATGGCCACCGGAGGACACAGAGCGGCACACAGAGAGGCATGGCCGCCAGAAGACACAGAGCGGCACACAGAGCGGCATGGCTGGCGGAGGACACAGAGCGGCACACAGAGTGGCATGGCCGCCGGAGAACACAGAGCAGCACACAGAGAGGCATGGCCGCCGGAAGACACAGAGCGGCACACAGAGTGGCATGGCCGCCGGAGGACACAGAGCGGCATTGTTGGGTATCACACGCACACAACAGTAATCTCCTACTGTTTTTTACGAAGCTGGGTCTGTGTTCGGCGGCTCCATGTAACAAGGTTCCGTCCCCCTAGACCGGCTCGTGTGATAGTAGATTGAGTCAGCGATCCGCCTATCACATGAACCAGTCTAGGGGGCTGGATCTTGTTACACAAACACGCCGAACACAGACCCAGCTCCGTAATACACAGTATGAGGTGCCTGCTGTGTGTGTGTGAACCAGCATTAAGGCACGGTGATTCTGGAGTGATGGGGCAAGGTGACACTGCATTTGATGGGGCAAGGTGACACTGTATTTGATGGGGCACTGTTATGCTGCATTTGATGGGGCACAGTGACGCTGCATTTGATGGGGCACGGCGATGCTGCAATTCATGGGGCACGGCGATGCTGCAATTCATGAGGCACGGCAACGCTGCAATTCATGGGGGATGGCGATGCTGCATTTGATGGGGCACTGCGATGCTGCAATTCATGGCGCACGGTGATGCTGCGTTCATGGGCACAGTGAGACTGCATTCATGGGCACAGTGAGACTGCATTCATGGGCACAGTGATACTGCATTTGATGGGCACCATAAAGCTGCATTTGATGGGCACAATGAGGCTGCACTGATGGGTACTGATATGTTTTAAAGAGGAGTTCCACCCAAAAATGGAACTTCCTCTTAATCCACTCCTCACCCCCATACATGCCACATTTGGCATGTAATTTTTTTGGGGGGGGAGTGGGGGCTTCAGTAGGAGTGGGACTTCCTGTCCCACTTCCTGCTTCCGCCGAGGGGCTGATAAGGCGAGAGGCGTAATCGCCTTATTTCAGCCCCTCCCTGTAGGCGATGGCCTAGGACACTGACAGGTCCTAGGCAATCGCCTGTCCAATCAGCGACGAGCCGCGCCGCGCGCGCATGCGCAGTGCGGCTCGTGCGCGCATGCGCAGTGCGGCTCGCGCATGCGCAGTGGGTGCCCGGCCGTGAAGCCGAAGGCTGTCATGGCTGGGTGCCCACAGTCGGGATGGAGACGCCGACTGGGGAGGGGGGGAGAGGAGCGGAGCGCATCGCTGGAACGCAGGAGCAGGTAAGTGAGTGTTTATTAAAAGCCAGCAGCTACACTTTTTGTAGCTGCTGACTTTTAATAAACACATTTTTTGGCTGGAACACCCCTTTAAGTTAATATTGTTTAGGGGTGGGGCAGAGGAGGGGTTGGGTGGTGCAACTAGTGGCGAGTAACTCTTAAAGTGGAGGTTCCGTTTAAAAAAAAAAAAATTAAAAGTCAGCAGCTACTAACACTGTAGCTGCTGACTTTTAATAAGGACACTTACCTGTCCTAGCCGCCAGCGTTGTCGGTCCCCGCCGAGGCCGATCCTCGATCCTGGCAGCTCCAGGTCCTGCCATCCACAGTAAGGGAAACAGGTTTCCTACTGTGCATGTGCGAGCGGCGCAGCGCTTTGTGAATAGGCAGGCTGCTTTCTGGGACACACACAGTTCCCAGAATGCAGCACACCCCATTCACAACAAGACACCGAGTAGGAGGAGGAAGAGGCAGATTCGCCACCTCCGCATAGCAACAGCTATTTCGGGTAAGTAAAAAAATGGTTTATTTCATTTTATTTTTTTTTGATTTTTGGTGCAAAAAAAATTTTCAGGGTGGAACTCCACTTTAAGGCCTGGCTAGTGGCTTAGGACTTGAAATTGGCCTAAATTAATTAAGAAATATAAAGAAATTCGATTTTTTTTTGCCATTTTTTTTATTGGATATGTTTTTTAGCAGAAAGTAAAAAATATTGTTTTTTTTTTGGTAAATTTTTTGTTTGTAGTGTCAGAAAATAAAAACGCTTTCGGTGATCAAATACCACCAAAAGAAAACGCTATTTGTGGGGAAAAAAAGGACATCGATTTTATTTGGGTACAGTGTCACACGACCGCGCAATTGTCAGTTAAAATAATGCAGCGCCGTATCGCATAAAAATGGCCTAGTCATGAAGCGGTTAACAAAGAAAGTACTATTTGATGTCTGTTTTTTAATTTCCTGCCCTCCAGCGGCTGATACCATCTCACTGTTTATTCCCAGTGGAGACAGCGGACTAAAAAAAAAAAAAAAAAAAACGGTTCACCGCGGTGCACACTGGGATATGTAGTTCACAGCTGCTAGTCACGTGTCACGCGGAACGCCGCGATAGGCTAGAGAGCTGACACGTGGTTGGGAGAGGTCGGAAATCGAGATGGCAGAAAAAGATCAAGCTTGCGATGATTCTCTGAAGATCTATATGACAACGGTGACCAGTTCCCGGGAGGTGAGGCGGGATGGGGCACCTCGGGGGTCACCTGACACTGATACAGACTAGGTGTGCTGCAAATAGCCGTCATTGGGGGCTGTCAGGGCGCGCGGTCCTGTTGCAGCATCTTGTTGGCTTCCAATGACTTCAGCTGTCCATCAGTGTATCCCTCTCATCACACTGATTCCTATAGAGGCACCAACTTCACTGATAAGCACTGCTTCTCCATGCCAGTGTGTCACCTGTCACCATTGATAGTGCTGGGGACACACCATTCTGATTGATTTGTGTCAGCATTAGCCCTATGCAGTGTACTTTGTTCTATTGATTCCTGTATGCAAGCAATTGTGAAATCTCCTTATTACAACATAAGGGTGGCTCATAGAAATCCTAGTGATGGGGCCCAGCTGCTCCTATGTCTTTTGGCTGGGTGCTCTGCTTCATGTTAATGAAACATTTTTCAAACGGACCCCTTTGTTTTTTATTTGGCACCCCCAAACCCTATTCTACCAAAGCTGCAGCAGCTGTGCATAACAACCAATCCGCTTCTAGCTTCAGCTTGTTGAGTCATGCATTGAAAATGAAAACTAGAAGCTGATTGGTTGCCATGCACAACTGCTCAACCTATGCAGTGTTGTGTTTTTTTTTTTGTTTTCTCTGAATATTTTTACTACCACATTACATGGCGACTTCTCTTCCTTTTTTTATGTCTGTCCTCTGCGGTCATAATGGTGACATCCTTGTTCAGTATTTGCTCTGTCATATTTACCCAGCAATTTCCTCTTCTCTAACCAGTACCGGCCAGTATTCGTTACCACATCATTTTTCAGGCTTGCAGCTCTGCACCCAAACACATTTTATATCATTTTATTGAGACGGCTTTATTCTGGCAGTATTTTTAACAAAAACGCATTTGCTTACTTTCTTTTATAAGGACTCATTTAGACGAGCGCTGGTCCGCCTCCCTCCCGCGCTGGTCCGCCTCCCTCCCGCGCTGGTCCGCCTCCCTCCCGCGCTGGTCCGCCTCCCTCCCGCGCTGGTCCGCGCGGGCCTCCCCCCTCCCTCCCGCGCTGGTCCGCCTCCCCCTCCCGCGCTGGTCCGCCTCCCCCCTCCCGCGCTGGTCCGCGCGGGCCTCCCTCCCTCCCCCCTCCCGCGCGGGCCTCCCTCCCTCCCCCCTCCCGCGCGGGCCTCCCCCTCCCTCCCGCGCTGGTCCGCCTCCCCCTCCCTCCCGCGCTGGTCCGCCTCCCCCTCCCTCCCGCGCTGGTCCGCCTCCCCCTCCCTCCCGCGCTGGTCCGCCTCCCCCTCCCTCCCGCGCTGGTCCGCGCGGGCCTCCCTCCCTCCCCCCTCCCCGCGCGGGCCTCCCTCCCTCCCCCCTCCCGCGCGGGCCTCCCTCCCTCCCTCCCCCCCCCCGCGCGGGCCTCCCCTCCCCCCCCCCCCGCGCGGGCCTCCCTCCCCCCCCTCCCGCGCTGGTCCGCCTCCCCCTCCCCCCCTCCCGCGCTGGTCCGCCTCCCCCTCCCGCGCTGGTCCGCCTCCCCCTCCCGCGCTGGTCCGCCTCCCCCTCCCGCGCTGGTCCGCCTCCCCCTCCCGCGCTGGCCTGCGCGGGCCTCCCCCCCCCCTCCCGCGCGGGCCTCCCTCCCCCCCCCTCCCGCGCTGGTCCGCCTCCCCCTCCCTCCCGCGCTGGTCCGCCTCCCCCTCCCTCCCGCGCTGGTCCGCCTCCCCCTCCCTCCCGCGCTGGTCCGCCTCCCCCTCCCTCCCGCGCTGGTCCGCCTCCCCCACTCTCTCCAGCGCTGGTCCGCCTCCCCCACTCTCTCCAGCGCTGGTCCGCCTCCCCCACTCTCTCCAGCGCTGGTCCGCCTCCCCCACTCTCTCCAGCGCTGGTCCGCCTCCCCCACTCTCTCCAGCGCTGGTCCGCCTCCCCCTCTCTCTCCAGCGCTGGTCCGCCTCCCCCCCCCCTCTCTCTCCAGCGCTGGTCCGCCTCCCCCCCCCTCTCTCTCCAGCGCTGGTCCGCCTCCCCCCCCCCCTCTCTCTCCAGCGCTGGTCCGCCTCCCCCCCCCCTCTCTCTCCAGCGCTGGTCCGCCTCCCCCCCCCTCTCTCTCCAGCGCTGGTCCGCCTCCCCCCCCCCTCTCTCCAGCGCTGGTCCGCCTCCCCCCCCCTCTCTCTCCAGCGCTGGTCCGCCTCCCCCCCCTCTCTCTCCAGCGCTGGTCCGCCTCCCCCCCCCTCTCTCTCCAGCGCTGGTCCGCCTCCCCCCCCCTCTCTCTCCAGCGCTGGTCCGCCTCCCCCCCCCTCTCTCTCCAGCGCTGGTCCGCCTCCCCCCTCTCTCTCCAGCGCTGGTCCGCCTCCCCCCCTCTCTCTCCAGCGCTGGTCCGCCTCCCCCCCTCTCTCTCCAGCGCTGGTCCGCCTCCCCCCCCTCTCTCTCCAGCGCTGGTCCGCCTCCCCCCCCCCCCCTCTCTCCAGCGCTATGCCCTGCCCCCCGCACTGTGCCCCTTCCTCCCGTGTTTTGCTGCGTTGCAGGTAGCCCATTGAAGAGTACGCAGACACATTGGATGCATGTACAGTCACATGTCAGAATTTTACATGCAGGTATAACGAATGCAGATGCAACTTGGTGATGGTGCCCTGTATACAGCGCATTAGGTCATACACAGGGGGTGAAGGGGTTAATATGCAGGTCTTTCTCTAGAGTTCCTCCTGTATTCCCCCAGAACACCTACTGACAAGGTTGAAACGCGTCGGGGTCTGTTGTTTTTATGTATACTCACAAGGCTGTATTTATGATGTATATGTTTTAGGCCAAATTTTTAGAGCTCATGTTTTAATATAAACAAATGTCCTCTTGATGAAATCTTTTTCAATATATTTTTATTTATTACAATAAGTTGATTAGTTGCTGCAATAAAAAAAACATTGGGAATTTTTCCAATTTAATATGCAGGTTGCATACAGTTGGAGGAACTGGATACATATATATTCATATATTCAGTAAGAAACTTTGTCAATGCATCCAAGCCAGCCCGAGATTTTGTCTGCTGAGAGCTGAAAAAAAACAACAAAACCGAGCATATCAGGCCCTACGGATTTAAAGGGGAACCTCTACGCCAAAAAAAAGCGTGGGGGTCCCCCCCAAAATCCACACCAGACTCTTATCCGAGCACGCAGCCTGGCCGGTCAGGAAAAGGGGTGGGAGCCCCCTTTAATAAGGGGGCCCCCCACCCTATGTGATCCTGGCCCCCCACCCCTACCCATTCACCTGGGGGGGGGGGGGGGGGGGGGGAAGTGTCAAGGAAAAAAAACCACACTACACAGGTTTTTAAATACATTTATTAGGCAGCTCCGGGGGTCTTCTTCCAACTCTCTGCACTCTCCGGTGCTTTCTGCCTTCTGCTGGGCCCCTCCACTATCTTCTTGCAGCTCTTTTACTAGCGGGGGGAGGGGGGCAGGGGCTTGGTCTTCTCTGCCATCCTGTCCAGATGTTGGCTCGACAAGCTCTCCTGCTGTAATGCCGTGTGCGCGACAATTTATATAGGCGTGGTCACCGGGTAATCCCCTCGGAACTGTGACGTCATACGGTGACCACGCCCCATGCTTATATAAATGGTCGCACACAACGTTACAGCGGGAGAGCTTGTCGAGTCAACATCGGGACAGGAGAAAGTGGGAAGAAGACGGCAGAGAAGATTGGGCCCTCCCTAAAAGAGCTGCAAGAAGATAGTGGAGGGGTTCGGCACTCACTGGAGTGAGCGGTAACTCGAAAGAAGACCCCCGGAGCTGCCTAATAAATTACTTTAAAAACCTGTGTAGTGTTTTTTTTTTTGTTATACTTCCCCCCCCCCCCCAGGTGAATGGGTAGGGGTATGATGTACCCCATACTCATTCACATAAGGTGGGTAGCTGGGATCTAGGGGCCCCCTTATTAAAGGGAGCTCCCAGATTCCGATAAGCCCCCCGCTTGCAGACCCCGACAACCAACAGCCAGGATTGTCGGGAAGAGGCCCTTGTCCTCATCAACATGAGTCCCCCTGCCCCAAAGCACTCACCCCCCCATGTTGAGAGGATGGTATGGTTCAGGAGAGGGGGTGGGGCGCTCGCTCGCCCCCACCCCCTTTCCTGACCGGCCAGGCTGCGTGCTCGGATAAGGGTCTGGTGTGAATTTTGGGGGGAACCCCACATCGTTTTTTCGGCGTAGGGGTTCCCCTTTAAATCCGTACCAGACCCTAGGGCCTGGTATGCTCTTGGAGGGGGAACCCATGCCGTTTTTTTATTTAAAATTTGGCATGGAGTTCCCCCTCAAGATTCATATCGAACACTGTGCCTGGTATTGGCAGGGATCCAAGTTGGATCCCCATTCATTGAAAGTTGGACGTATGTCGGCTTCAAGTCGCAGGGAAAAGTCGGATCCAAAGTAGTACTAGTGTCATGTCGCACCAGTGTGAACCCGGCCTTAGGCCTCATGCACACTGGGTGTTTATACAGTTGCTGTCTTTGGCTTTTTTTTCTGCGGCCAGTAAACTCCCCAGCATGTTATCCTTTGTGTCCATGCACACATAGGGGTCAATTCACAAAGCTTTATTTTCAGATTGCGGGTGTTATTTTAACGATTTTGCACGTTATTGAAGCTAGTTCAATTCACTAAACGATTTAACGCTCTGAAAAATCATCAAATAACGTTTCCCTACACAGAAACGATATTTTAAGGTGTGGATCCTTATTAAAGAGTCAAATCGTTATTTTAAAGATTCAAATCGTTATTTTAAAGATTCAAATCGTTATTTTAAAGATTCAAATCGTTATTTTAAAGATTCAAATCGTTAAATATGTACAGAAGTGCAATTCACAAAGATTTTTTTGACAGTTATCAATCGTTAAGCAATCGTTAAATTAACACCTCCCTCAGGGTGGCGTTATGACATTTCCCAGGCGATATTTTGTTGTTAGAGGAAGCTTTTGGCGATTTTTGTAGTGTAGTGTAGTGTTGGGCAAGCTAGAACCGTGCTCTATTTAAACTTAAAATTATCCAGAGGCGAAGAAGAACATGTTAGAATGTTGTTTAGATTTATAAATGTGTATTCCGTTCACATACTATTTTGGATGACTTTTCTGAAACCCAGGTGATAGCTAAATTCCGATTATCATCTCCCATGATTTATTCTCTGTATGAGGAAATACACAAGGCTTTAGAAAAGCACACACTAGAAGTTTTGCACATCACATGCTCAATCACATGCTCAATCTCCATGTGTATCTCTCTCTCTCTCTCTCTCTCTCTCTCTCTCTCTCTCTCTCTCTCTCTCTCTCTCTCTCTCTCTCTCTCTCTCTCTCTCTCTCTCTCTCTCTCTCTCTCTCTCTCTCTCTCTCTCTCTCTCTCTCTCTCTCTCTCTCTCTCTCTCTCTCTCTCTCTCTCTCTCTCTCTCTCTCTCTCTCCTCTTTTCCACATGCAGCTGTTCTCTCCTTCTGCTCCCAGAATGCATCTCTCCAGCATTATTTAACGATCTTAAGAGTTATTTTAACGTCCCAAATGTTAATAATAACGTCTGAGTAGTTAGAATAACGTTTGGATAAAGAGTCAGTTGAAAACCATAACGACTGTGTTAAATAACGATTATAGCTTTCGTGAATACCATGTTTGCTAGCGTTAAATAAGGAGTGCTAATTTAACACCTGAAGAAAACCAATAACGTTTCTCTTTGTGAATTGACCCCATAGGCTCTTATCAGCATTATCTGGCTGAAAGAAAAAAAACAGACACGTTTTTCAGCTGTAACTCTGAAATAAGCTTAAAAACTTGGCTATTCAGCATTTTTGAATCATAAGCTTAAAGGGGTTGTAAAGGTTTGTTTTTTATTTTCTAAATAGGTTCCTTTAAGCCAGTGCATTGCTGGTTCACTTACCTTTTCCTTCTAAATGTATTTTCTTTGTCTGAATTTCTCACTTCCTGTTCCTCAGTAAGCTGTTCTAGCCGATGAAACCCCATGGATGATTGGGGGCAAACTTACTGAGGAGAAACAGGAAGTGAGAAATTCAGACAAAGAGAAAAAACATTTAGAAGGGAAATTGAAGGAAAGGGTAAGTGAACCAACAATGCACTAGCTTAACCACTTCCATACCAGCCACTTACGCACCTTCCCGCCCAAGCCAATTTTCAGCTTTCAGCGCTGTCGCACTTTGAATGACAATTGCGCGGTCATGCTACACTGTACCCAAACAAAATTGGCGTCCTTTCTTCCCCACAAATAGAGCTTTCTTTTGGTGGTATTTGATCGCCTCTGCGGTTTTTATTTTTTGCGCAACAACTAATAAAATACTGAAAATTTAGAAAAAAAAAATACATTTTTATTTTTTTCTGTTAACTTTTTTGTAAATAAGTATGTTTTCTCTTTCAATTACGGGCACTTATATGGTGGCACTGATGATGTAGTACTGATGGGCACTCCTAGGCGGCACTGATGGGCACTCCTAGGCGGCACTGATGGGCACTCCTAGGCGGCACTGATGGGCACTCCTAGGCGGCACTGATGGGCACTCCTAGGCGGCACTGATGGGCACTCCTAGGCGGCACTGATGGGCACTCATGGGCAGCACTGGGAACTCAAAGGCGGCACAGAATGGCACTCATGGGTGGCACTTATGGGTGGCACTGATGGGTACTTATGGGTGGCACAGATGGGCACTGATGGGCACTGGGCATGGATTGGCACGGAGGGGTGGCACTGAAGGACACTGTGGGGTGGCACTGATGGACTTTGAGGGGTGGCACTGATGTATATGTTGCCAGTCAGTGCCCATGTGTGGGCACTGACTGGCATCTTTCTTTTTTTTTTTTTTTTTACCTGTTGTTTTTTTTTTTTTTTTAATCCTGTTCTATTTATTTTTTTGCGGTTTTTTTTTTATTTGTTTTGCCCTGCCAGTGTGGGCATCCCTGGTGGTCTAGTGTGGGCATCCCTGGTGTCCAGTGTGGGCATACGAGGGGGGCTGCACTGATAAACAATCAGCGCGAACCCCCCCTGTCAGGAGAGCCGCCGATCGGCTCTCCTGTACTCGCGTCTGTCAGACGCGAGTGAGGAAGAGCCGTCGGCGGCTCTTCCTGTTTACATCGTGATCAGCCGTGATTGGACACGGCTGATCACGTGGTAGCGAGCCTCCGCCGGAGACTCGTTACCGAGATCGGTGATGCAGGGTGTCAGACTGACACCCCGCATCAGCGATCGCTGCGCGCCCCCACGGGTGCGCGCGGCATGAAATCGTGCAGGACGTTTGAGAACATCTAGTCACGATTTTATAACCACTTCCTGGCCGTAAATCTGCTATTGGCCGGGCGGGAAGTGGTTAAAGGAACCTATTTAGAAAATAAAAAAACAAACCTTTACAACCCCTTTAAGTGGAAGTATAGTTTTGCTAAAAAATGCTACTGCAAAAACGCTTATTCTATTCTACAGCTTTCTACTGCCAACGCTACTAGTGTGTGTGTGTGTTTGTTTTTTATATATATATATATAAAAATAACATCCAGTGTGTATGAGGTCTAAGTCCAGTCGGCCTTCCAAGTACAAAAGTGATGATTGTAGTTGGTGAACCTCAAAGATCAGAGGAGTTAATTTTGAATTTTCTACGCCCAATATGCAGAGAATCATGACATTTAGAAACCCAGCCAATGGTGATTCCTAATTTAGTTGTTTTTCACAGATCTGAATGTTTGTTTTCGGCTCAAACAAATATTGTGCAATTTGCCATTCACATGGGTTGCTAATCTGCTTGTAGTAACCGAGTAAGTAAAATGTCTTCTTTATCGTCTAGACAAAGGCGCAGCAGCATGACATGGTTCGGGTTTTGGACACTTCTGGACTGCCCTATGAGACCGTGGATATAGCCGTGGACAACATTTTACGAACAGAAATGAGAGAGAAATGTGGCAACCCCAGCGCACTTCCTCCTCAGTTGTTCCTGGGTGACAAGTACCTTGGGGTAAGAGTTCTGATTTATTACGTTACTTCATTACCTTAAAGTTTCATGTTTGGACATATTTATATGTTAAAGGGGTTGTAAAGGTACAATTTTTTATTTTTTACTAAATAGCTTCCTTTACCTTAGTGCAGTCCTCCTTCACTTACCTCATCCTTCCATTTTGCTTTTAAATGTCCTTATTTCTTCTGTCTGTAACTCCACACAGTAATGCAAGGCTTTCTCCCTGGTGTGGAGTGTCGTGCTCGCCCCCTCCCTTGGACTACAGGAGAGTCAGGACGCCCTCTAACACACAGCTCCTTACTCTATCTGCAATGTAGAGAGCATCCTGACTGTCCTGTAGTCCAAGTCGCATTCAGTGTGAATCAGGGCAAAGAGTGCTGCTGTCCATTGCCGTTTACATTGAATGGCACCTAGGCAGTGTAGTACAAGGCATCTGAGTTTTAGAGCAATTCGGTGCACACTGCACAGATGTCAGCTTTCTGTGGTTTGTGCTCAATACTCTGAGTCTGCCCTGAAACAAGCATGCAGAACAGAAAGTCAGAGTGAAGTCACAGTGCCTATGCACACTTCGTTCAGCACGTCAGAAAGTACTGAAGCTGTTGAAATTGCACGACAGTCGAGCAGCTAGCATTTTCAGAGCGGTCATAGTGGAATTTTTCATATTCCTTTGCTAAGGGCTTGTTCAGACGGTAGGTGGTGAGAGCAGGCGGTTGCGTCCCCCCATGCCCACCTAAACAAACACATACAGCAACTCAGGGCTGTATGCATTCTATGGGAAGTATGAAGTCTTTAAAAGGTAATGGGGTCACACCACAATTGCATGCTGTGTACGTGATTATGGCATAGTGGTTTGGCCTGTTTAAGGTTAAAGCAGGCAGTGAGGAGGTGACATGTCGCTTCCCATGGCAGCCAAAAGAGAAAACCTTTTTATCAAAGTACCGTATATATACCGAGTATAAGCCGAGGCACCTAATTTTACCACAAAAAATGGGAAAACGTATTGCTAAAAGGTGACTTGAGTATAAATGTGCTGAAAAACTTGGCTTATACTCGAGTATATACAGTAATTGGGGGAAAAAATGCCTTTTATGCATTGTGTGTTACTGAAGCTCTCACTAAGGCTGTTCATAGATGTTGCAAATTCTTTCCTGCAACAATGGTTTTCCCCATCAACACTAAATGTGTTGATGGGGGAATCCCCCCGCAGATCTATTGTGTTCTCCTGGTGGGGGTCATGGGGGGATATCTCTGCTGGGAGAACACATTGATTATTGCTAGCAGCTATAGCTGCTGTCAGTAATTGTATGCAAAAATCTGGCATGCTGGGTGTACCCTAGTCAATTGATACAATCAGCCAGCCCACACAAGGGTCCCTGTTGAATCTGCTGAGAACAGCTTACTGAGGAGAAACAGGAAGTGAGAAATTCAGACAAAGGGAAAAAAAACATTTAAAAGGGAAATGGAAGGAAAAGGTAAGTGAACCAACAATGCACTAGCTTAAAGGAACCTATTTAGAAAATAAAAAACGAACCTTTACAACCCCTTTGATTAAAACTGGACAGTGCAAAATCTGATGCAGCTCCGCAGAGTAGCCAATCGGCTTGTTCAATTAAGCTTTGACAAAAAATGGAAGCTGATCGGTTTCTATGCAGAGCTGCACCAGATTTTGCACTCTCCAGTTTTAGTAAATCAACCCCTTTCAAATAAATTTTGCTGAAAGCACACAAATAATTGAAAAATTATGAATACTTTTTGGAGTTACTTTATGGATTTTAATTTTTATTAATTAAGTAGCATTGTGAGAAACATTCTTTTACCTGTTAACCTAAAGCTCGTAAAGTTAAGTAATTCAATAGGACGATGGGAATTGTGTGACAAAATAAAACGTGACGATTGGCTTGCTAAGTGGAGGCGCCTACAGCACACAATGCCATTCCACTCCTTTATTTTTATGGAGATTATTATCTACTGCCAACACGTCACCCCCTGCCAATTTTCTGTTTATATGTGAAGGAAGATCAACAGGCATGCATTCTTACCCTGTAGCCTTAGTACAGAAATTTCACCTTCATGGAGTTACAGTAATGCGTCATAAAATTAGTCAAAGGTTTCATGTTGTCAGTTGCATATAGTTATAAAGGTTAAACCACTTCCCAAACAGCAAAATACTTAGTGTGTTTTTTTTTTTTTTTTGTTTGTTTTTTTAATCTGAAGGAGAATTTGTAATTCTGAGCAGCCATTTTTGAAATCTAGACACCCCTGCCAGAAAACCTAGAGACCAACACATCCCATAAAGTGGCAGTCGTGTGGCACTCTGTGCATGCATGAGATCTTGAGCTAAAATAATACTTGGGATGTGACGTAAACATCCCAGGAGGCAGTGGGTCGTCCAGTCAAGGATTCAGGAAATGGAACGCTGCAAGACTAAAAAAAAAAGAAAAATATTGAGGAGCTAGATGAGCAGAAAAGCTTTTCATGGGTGAAGGTCTGCTTTAAAGGAGAAGTAGGCCATGCTTCTCCTTTTGGTCACAAGAGTGCACTTGGTTCTGCATAGCTGTGACCAGGGCCAGATTTGCTCTCCCAGCTGCCCCAAAGCCAGGTTCCACGCAATGCACCCCCTCCCCTCCCCGCCAACCGAACCCCCCCCCCCCCCCAAATCAACGGAGAATATATTGACACAATTAATACAAATATTTTTATTTATTTTTTATTTTGTAGCTTGTTGTTTACTTTTTTTTGTATAATTTTCTTATTGTTTTTAATATTTTTCTTCTTTACTTTTTTAATTACTTTTTAAAAATTTAATTATTTCTTATTTATTTTTTATTTATTTTTTTCATGCCGCCCGGCCTTGGTGGCCTTGTGGGGAATCCGGGCCTGGCTGTGACGCACATTCAGTTGACAGCGAGCTAAAGTCCGCTGATGTCAAAGCCAGTGTAGGCTCTGCAGGGATCCACCCAGATGCCTCTCAGCACGCCAATAAGCAACTGACCCAGCTACTGCAGCCCCCTGCACAGTCCAGCGCTCCAGTGAGCGTTGCAGGGGTAGAGATTAACGCTCTGTGCTCAGAGTGAACCCGAAAGATCAGTGGTCTTTGATTGCTCGGTTCTCGACATGGAGCCAGCCGGCAGGGGACAGCTGAAGAATGGGAATCAATGCAACATACATAGGTAAGTATGAGGCCTCATGCACACTGGACATTTTTTGTCGTTTTTACAGCAGCTGTTTTTGGCTGTAGATGATAGAAAAAAAATCAACAGTCATCAACCACTTAAGGACCGCCTAACGCCGCTATACATCTGCAGAATGGCACAGCTGGGCACAATCACACGATTGTTAAATGCCCAGTCGCGGGTGCGTGCCCCCGACCCGGTCCAAAGATTTCCACCGGAGTCCCGCGATAGGTCACAGGAGCCGAAGAACGGGGAGAGCTGTGTGTAAACAAACCTTCCCCGTCCTTCAGTGGCGCTGTCAATTGATCGTCTGTTCCCTGATATAGGGAAAGGCGATCAATGACGTCACACGTCCAGCCCCGCCCCCCTACAGTTAGACACATGAGGTCACACTTAACCCCCCTAATGGTTAACGCCCAAAATGCAATTGTCATTTTTACAGTAAATGCATTTTTATAGCACTTTTTGCTGTGAAAATGACAATGTGTCCGCCATAATGTCGCAGTCAAAAAAAAAAAACGCTGCCATTAGTAGTAAAAAAAATATTAATATAAATGCAATAAAAATATCCCCTATTTTGTAAACGCTCTAAATTTTGCGCAAACCAACCAATAAACGCTTATTGCGTTTTTTTTATTTTTTTATTTTTTTATTTTTTTTTGGTAGAAGAATACGTATCGGCCTAAACTGAGGGAAAAAAAAGTTTTTATATATTTCTGGGGGATATTTATTATAGCAAAAAGTAAAAAATATTGAATTTTTTTTTCAAAATTGTCGCTCTATTTTTGTTTATAGTGCAAAAAATAAAAACCGCAGAGATGATCAAATACCACCAAAAGAAAGCTCTATTTGTGGGGGAAAAAAGGACGCCAATTTTGTTTGGGAGCCACGTCGCATGACCGCGCAATTGTCAGTTAAAGCGACGCAGTGCCGAATCGCAAAAAGAGGCCTGCAGGTAAACTGCATATTGGTCCAGGTCTTAAGTGGTTAAACTCTCCATGTTATCCTATGTGTCCATTCACATATAGGCTGTTATCAGCAGTTTTGGGCAGTGAAATTTTTGAGCAGTAAAAAAAAAAAACAGAACTAGAGGGTTCTGAGAGACTTTCTTTCAGCTGTAAAAACGCTGATTAACGACGATAAACGATTAAAAACGTCGCTCACCAGCGTTTAATGTTTTTGATCCATTGATCCAAGTTTTCAAAAACAATACGCTAATGTGGAAAAATGCTAAAAAAACTATTGTATAAACGTTGGGTCCTTAAAGTGGTGAGACATTTGACACTACAATAAAACGTCTGGCAACACAGTGTGAATTGACCCTTAATAAACATTTTTGGCTGGGGTGTGACTTTTTGTGCCCAGTCTTGCCACACAGAGTTAATCCAGATCTCAGAAATCCTCTTTTATTGTTCAGTGAAAATTAACAGAATTCCAGATAAAAACCTGTCTAAATAAAGTCAGTTTCTCTCTTCTTGCTTTGAGTGAGAGGTTATTTACATATCTAGCTTGGACATGTTTATCATATGTTATGTTTATCATAACGTGAGGTGATTCACAGTATAAAATGTGAGAAATCCACCCCTCCCCCACATAACACATCCTGGTAATATACAATGAACTTTGGCTCACCTCATATTATGATTAACATAACATATGATAAACTTGTCCAAGCTAGATATGTAAATAACCTGTCACTCAAAGCAAGAAGAGAGAAACTGACTTTTTATTTAGACAGGTTTTTATCTGGAATTCTGTTTCATTTTCACTGAACATAAAAGAGGATTTCTCAGATCTGGATGAACTCTGTGGCAATTTTGGGTTTACAACCAAAAGTCACACCCCAGCCAAAAATGTTTATTAAGGGCCAATTCACACTGTGTTGCCAGACGTTTTATTGTAGTGTAAAATGTCTCACCACAAGTATACACCGGTAACCATTTCTTCCTATGTGTCCAGTTCACACTGCAATGTAGCATAGGGCTACGATAGAATGCAGACATGTCGCATTTTATCGCAACGCACTGTCACAAGTTGCACTGTATAGTCCTGCAGCTCATCTTGCGCTTAATTTAGATTTGGGCACTACTAATTCCTCTTGATTCCAGGCACCTGATCTCCCAGGATGTTTGTATGGGACCCAAAGACTCCACTATCTTCTCTCAAGAATAAGCCAACATACACCAGGACATACTCGTAGTATTAACACAATGCCAGCCAATAAGCATAAAAAATGTACTTGCATTTACATGTGCCAACACCGATTTTTAAATGGCCGTATAGTGTAGTACTCTGAAAATGCCTCTACCTGCCCTTGGCCAGCGTGGGTTCCAATAACGGAAGCCGCACCAGGATGTGACATCCCCACTCTACCAAAAATAACTAAGACTCTCCGTGCGGCGGCCACCCTTGCAATGCCACTCATCCCAATCCCTTACCTTACTCCTCATTCTAAAACTGCATCTGGTCCCCTGCCCCTCGTGGCACAGAGCTCTCTCTGGTCATATGATCAGCGCCAGCTTCAGGGTAGAGGAGGGACAGCTCACAACAGATGCCCCATATAAAGACTATGGGTTACATCACCTCCAAAGACATTGTAGATGTAGACGTTTTCTGCAATCTCTCCTCTTTACTGAAGCCAGCCTCTGGCAGACCGCAGTGCTCAGGGAATGGGTATGTATACACCTCTTTACTGTACAGAATAGTTAGTATAGGGCTTAGAATGGGGGGTGGGAGCGGGTTTCATTTTTTTTATTTCTTGTTATGGGTGATGTCTGGTGAGATATTTGACATTATAGGGATCTCAGAGTGGCCCAGATCCGTTAATTTCAGTTCAGATGTCTCTGTGCAATACTAAAAAAGGATTTATTGCTGATGTCGGGGTGTAGAACTCCCATGTCTCAGAGATGGTCCATAATCATGACGACCTCACTCAGTAAATCCAATTACATTGTAGGTGCTATGTATGAAAAAATCTTAAAAGGCATTCTCAAATGTCTTGTCAGAACTGAAAATTGTCCTATTGCGTTTTCTGTGTTATTTATCTACTGAACCTATTCTTTCCCCATTTCATTTGCAGAACTATGATGATATGATGCGTGCCGTGGAAGATGGCGAATTGAAGAAATTCCTAGGAAAAGACTAGGACTTTTATCTCTGCAGTAAAGGTGGAATTAATATCGGCAACCATTCGATACTTCCAGAGCTTGCTCCCAACACGCCTTATATCATTCCCTAGTATTCTGTAGTGTAGCTTTTTTTTTTTTTTTATTATTAAATATAAACTTTGTTTGTTGCTTTTTTATTTTCTTTTTTTTATTACCAAGACTTCTGGCCATTCCATTTTTGCAAAAAAAAATCATTCCCAAATTGATCACCATTCCCAGAGTAGTGCAGATAAACTGGAAAGTAAGAAAGAGACCATTGACTGCCTTCCAATGTTCCAGAACCCCTTTATTTCTGCTAAGCGGTCATCTGTCTCGTCTCAACTGTGAATTGTATATTTCCTGCCAAAGAGGAAGCAAGTCTTCCAGACTATTAATAAATTTGTTTCTTATCAAGGTTCTTGTTATTTGCATGCTGAATTTTTAAGATTAGATAAGTAAATTGGTATCTAATGATCATAATAAATTTGGCACACAACAATTTGTGGACTGATATTTAAATGCTGAAATCGCACTTTTTTTTTTTTGTTCAAGAAATGTAATTTTGCTTGTTTATAAAGTTTCTTTTGGCTAGCTTTGTATGCTATTTTTTTTTATATTTCAAGGTAAGAACTGTGTCTTCAGAATATTTTACTAATACCGTATATACTCGAGTATAAGCCGAAGCACCTAATTTTACCACAAAAAAAATGGAAAAACGTATTGACTCGAGCTTAGGGTGTCCATCTGCATGCCTCAATGTGTTCTTGACTAGACTAACATTTACCATGGGAGTCTATGGAAGGGGTGCTCGGATTTGAAAAATTGGTGCTCCCCGGTCATAGGTCGAGGGGGGCATTTTCAGCACAAAAAAAAATGTGCTGAAAAACTTGGCTTATACTCGAGTATATACTTTCCACATTTGTTTGAATTTTTACAACCCTAAACCAGATGCAAGCTGTTATTTTTGATAATTTATTTTTCAGTGATTTACCAAAGAGGAAATGGGCAAGTCACATATCATTTTCTATTCCATGATGTTCAAAAACATAAATAATGTTAACTGATTAGAACGCGACTTGCTGCAGTCTGTCCTTCCTCTGTGGTTTTCCTCCAAATGCTTTGATTTCCCAGTCCCAAAACTTTTAGGCAAGTAAAGTACTTTAACCACTTAAGACCCAGACCTTTAGGCAGCTAAAGGACCCGGCCAGTTTTTGCGTCCTTTTTTTTCCCACAAATAGAGCTTTCTTTTGGTGGTATTTGATCACCTCTGCAGTTTTAATTTGTTTGCGCTATAAACAAAAATAGAGCGACAATTTTGAAAAAAAAATCAATATTTTTAAAATTTTTGCTATAATAAATATCCCCCAAAAATATATTCAAATTTTTTTCCTCTAGTTTAGGCTGATACGTATTTTTCTACCTATTTTTGGTAATCGGATGGTTTGCGCCAAATTTATAGCGTTTACAAAATAGAGGATAGTTTTATTGCATTTTTTTATTTATTTTTTACTAATGGCGGCAATCAGCTTTTATTTATTTTTTTCATGACTGCGACATTATGGCGGACACATCGGACAATTTTGACACATTTTTGGGACATTGTCATTTTCACAGCTAAAAATGCATTGTTTACTGTGAAAATGACAATTGCAGTTTGGGAGTTAACCACAAGGGGGTGCTGAAGGGGTTATGTGACCTCCATGTCTGTTTCTAACTGTAGGGGGGTGTGGCTGTAGGTGTGGTCGACGTCATCGATTGTCTATCCCTATAAAAGGGAACACACGATCAATGAAGCCGCCACAGTGAAGAACGGGGAAGCTGTGTTTACACACGGCTCTCCCCGTTCTTCAGCTCTGGGGACCGATCGCCGGACTCCAGCGGCGATTGGGTCACGGAGCTTTGGACCGGGTCGTGCGCATGTGGATGTGCGCAGCCGTGCCATTCTGCCAACGTATATCGGCGTGAATGGGTCCTTAAAGTGGTGAGACATTTGACACTACAATAAAACGTCTGGCAACACAGTGTGAATTGACCCTTAATAAACATTTTTGGCTGGGGTGTGACTTTTTGTGCCCAGTCTTGCCACACAGAGTTAATCCAGATCTCAGAAATCCTCTTTTATTGTTCAGTGAAAATTAACAGAATTCCAGATAAAAACCTGTCTAAATAAAGTCAGTTTCTCTCTTCTTGCTTTGAGTGAGAGGTTATTTACATATCTAGCTTGGACATGTTTATCATATGTTATGTTTATCATAACGTGAGGTGATTCACAGTATAAAATGTGAGAAATCCACCCCTCCCCCACATAACACATCCTGGTAATATACAATGAACTTTGGCTCACCTCATATTATGATTAACATAACATATGATAAACTTGTCCAAGCTAGATATGTAAATAACCTGTCACTCAAAGCAAGAAGAGAGAAACTGACTTTTTATTTAGACAGGTTTTTATCTGGAATTCTGTTTCATTTTCACTGAACATAAAAGAGGATTTCTCAGATCTGGATGAACTCTGTGGCAATTTTGGGTTTACAACCAAAAGTCACACCCCAGCCAAAAATGTTTATTAAGGGCCAATTCACACTGTGTTGCCAGACGTTTTATTGTAGTGTAAAATGTCTCACCACAAGTATACACCGGTAACCATTTCTTCCTATGTGTCCAGTTCACACTGCAATGTAGCATAGGGCTACGATAGAATGCAGACATGTCGCATTTTATCGCAACGCACTGTCACAAGTTGCACTGTATAGTCCTGCAGCTCATCTTGCCGATCAACATTGCAGTGTATAAAGTGTACACTTCACATAAAGTTTTTGTTCAAAAAAAAAAAGGGGGGGGGGGGGGGCTCCAGCTGCTTTGCAATTTGATGGAGAGAATTGGTCCTTAGTTTTTGGGTTTAGGCTTCATCTCCATAGATGTTTTTACAGCCACTTTTTTTTTAGCCTTTTTTTTACAGCTTAAAAACACCTGTCCATGTTTTTTTTCAGCTGGAGCTCAAAAACGCGGCAGGTAGCGTTTGAGCGTTTTTGTGTGTTTGGGCGATTTTACAGCTCTATTGCTGGAGCTTCAGAACGCACTGGTCCTGTGTTTTTATTTTATTTTTTTGCAACTTAAAAACGTCTCGGCCATCTACAGCTCAAAAACATCATGGTGGGCATAAGGCCATAGACTAACATGGAGAGCCGTTTTTTAAGCTGCAAAAAATGCTCAGAAAGTGGCTGTAAAAACGTCCATGGAAATGAAGCCTTAATGAGGAGGGGGCTTGAAGCTCAGTTTTTTCTCGGCTACTGTTTGGACACAAAGTGATGGGAAAGCTCTCCAGTGAGGACCAAGACTAAAACGCATTTCTAGTAGAGTAAGAGAATGCTTAAGTATTTTATTATATATTGTTTATTTTTAATTCGGTCTTTTTAACTTAAAAAGAAAAACACGCTGAGGTGATCAAATACCACCAAAATAAAGCTCTATTTGGGAACAATGTTGGATGACCGTGCAATTGTCATTCAAAGCGTGAGAGCACTGAAAATTGGTTAAAGGGCAAGTTCAACTTTTACAGAAACATCTGTAAGGTGAACTTACACTGACCCTCGTTCTACTGACCTGCAGCGTGGCGATCTCCCTTTCTGAGCCCTGCTATAGCCGCCTCACCGCACCAGCGTTTAGAAATCCCCTTGGCTTAATCTCCAAAACGTTTCCCGTCAGAAGGGATGTTTCAGAGCATTCTAATTGGTTGGGGCCGACCATTTAGATCCCGCGTAGCCTGTCCTGTCAGTGGGGAAGAAGTAGAGAGCATTCTGGGGGAGTTCTAAGTCCCTGATCCGGTGAGGTGGCTATAGCAGGGCTCAGAACAGGAGATCGCCGGGCTCCTAGGTCAACGGGATGGGAAGATATGACGAAGTTCACCTTACTTTTTTTTTTTTTTTACTTACATTTTTAAAGTGTAACACAGGTGCAACATTGATGCGATCTTGTTGCGTTTTCAATGCATTTCAACAAGGAGGTGCAATTTTAATGTATGTGTGTGTTTTTTTTCTGACCAAAAATGCAGCAAGCAAGATTTTTTTAACACCACAAAGGAAACATGCATAGAATTTTGCACTAAAAGGTGTCGATAATGGCTGACAGTAAATTCATATTAATTAAAAAGTTGAATATAATACAATTATACATAAAAATATAGTCGGTTGTCAATTTCGACCAAGTGCATCCTGAATTTTCGACTGTCACCAAAATTTCCATTCGGTCCCAGCTTAGAAACTCCTAGTCGCCAGTAGAGGTTTTGGTCAACAGGACATGAGGGGGGCCGTCCTCACCAACCCAAAACTACAAGTCTCTAATACTGTGATTGTTGCCTTTGGGGAAGGTACAGGTGAGTTTACTCTCAAAGTAGTGATGTCATTTCCAATACTATTTAAATAGTTTAATACATATTGTGTAAAAACTTTAGTTGTCATTTTCTACAATCGGTGCATTTAATATAAAATGTAATCCCTTTAATATAAAATTGCATACAAGCTGCATAAAAACACACATTAAACCTAAATTGCAAAGGTGTATTTCTAGTAGATTCCTAAAAAAAATAAGTCATTTTTGGGTTGTTTAATTGGCATATGTAATGCATTTACCAGCGTTATTTTAGAGTTTTCTTCTTAGAAGGAGAAAAGCATTGGGCACAAGGGCAGCGTCTTGTAGAGTACATTCATTGTTGTCATACACTCGATAAGGCAATCGATTGATGATATCAAAGTTTTCTTCAGTAGTTCTGCGAGTAAAAAAAAAAAAAATGACTTTAAGTAGGGTTGTCCCGATACCACTTTTTTTAGGACCGAGTACCAAGTACCGATACTTTTTTTTTCAAGTGGTCGCCGATACCGAATACCGATACTTTTTTAAATGTCCCCCACAAATGCAGCCATGTCACCCCACATATGCAGCCATGTCACCCCTACCTAGCCACCGCAACCCGGGGAACATCACAGCATTCAATTGAATAGCTGTAGTGTTCCCGCCCGTATAGACACTCCCCCTTGCTCGCGATTGGACAGATCACGATCACCTATTCAATCCCAAGCAAGGGTTTATACAAGATTGCAGCGCTCTGGTGTCTAGATAAATTGATCAAAAAATAAATCTATATAACCATAATGTTATGCCATCGGATCAGGGTCCATATTTATGCATTAAAAATATATATACCATAGAGGAAAAGTCTTAAACTGAGTCCATCAGAGGTAAGTCCAAGGAACTTGGCTGTCAGTATATCAGGTGTGAAGGTGATTGCAGAAGCTCAGGGCTGCTCTCTCCAAGAGCGAAGTCAGCTCAAACCATGAATAGAGAAAAAAACAGAAAGCGCCGCTAAGTGAACTGCATTTAATTAAAATCTCAATAAATATCCAACACTTACATCTAGAAGAAGCATTGATGTAGTCTGGGGTGCTGGTGAACGATCTAAAGAGAAGTCCAGAAACCAGAATGGATGCTGAGGGAGCTGTCAGTAGATGTCATTCAGATGCCTGCAGCGGGGGGGGGGGGGGGGGGGGGGAATTAGAAGAAGGAAAGGAACCGACTTCCACCTCCGTACACAAGCATTGCTGAGCTGTCAGCTCGTCCACTGGTCTGTGACGTCACTGAGACGGTGGCCGATAGGGGACACAACGCGTTTCAGAGCGTGCGCTGGTCGGATAGAAGACCTGTGCGCTCCTTTGTCAAGTGGACACTTGACAAAGGAGCGTGCAGGTCTTCTATCCAACCAGCGCACGCTCTGAAACGCGTTGTGTCCCTTATCGGCCACCGTCTCAGTGACGTCACAGACCAGTGGACGAGCTGACAGCTCAGCAATGCTTGTGTACGGAGGTGGAAGTCGGTTCCTTTCCTTCTTCTAATTTCCCCCCCCCCCGCCGCAGGCATCTGAATGACATCTACTGACGGCTCCCTCAGCATCCATCCTGGTTTCTGGACTTCTCTTTAGATCGTTCACCAGCACCCCAGACTACATCAATGCTTCTTCTAGATGTAAGTGTTGGATATTTATTGAGATTTTAATTAAATGCAGTTCACTCAGCGGCGCTTTCTGTTTTTGTTTTTTTAATCCCAAGCAAGGGGGAGTGTTTATACGGGCGGGAACACTACAGCTATTCAAATGAATGCTGTGATGTTCCCGCACGATGTTTAACCCATGCGGTGGGTTTCGATGGGGCGGGGGGGACGGAAAAAGAATTCTATTCTGGTATCGGGGGTATTTGCGGGAGTACAAGTACTCCCGCAAATACTCTGTATCGATACCGATACCAGTATCGGTATCAGGACAACCCTAATTTTAAGTATGGTGGAACGACATTTCGTGGCAAGTATATGAAACTATGATTCACCTGTGTTTTGATAGGTGGTTCCGCAGACCCCCAAGGGTCTCCGAGGACAACATTCGTACTTTGTATGTGTCTTCTCCATTCTCAGACTTGATTCGCAGTGTGCAGACAACCACATCTCCCTGGGACCTAGAATTACTTCAAAATAATGCAGTATAATGTTCTATTTCCAAATTTTAAAATATTTTGAAAAACGTAACTAAGAATTTTGTTCAAATTTCGCTCCATTAGTGGCCCACAGCAACAGCCGAGTGATCAGACATGGACATGGACATTTTTTGATGATAGGAGAATCACAATAAATATAATAGAAATAAGCTGTGACCTGGAAAGAAAAAAAGATTGCCGGCCACGAAAATTATTTTTTTGTAGCAACATAAGGTAAAATTGAAGGCTTGGTTGGTTGAATTTCTAAATCAATGTTGGCACCATCAGGTCGCAAACTGCACACATTTTCTGATTTTTGAAAGAAAATTTGTTTGGAATTCAACCCATGTAGATTTCACTGTAAACAGTGGGGCTGAGAGAGTGAAATATCTGGTGCAGCTCTGCATATAAAGCAATCGGCTTCCAGTTTTTAGTCAAAGCTTAATTGAAGAAGCTGATTGGCTGCACCAGATTTTACTCTCCAGTCTTAGTAAATCAACTACGGTATTCTGTTTTTATTAATCTATTCTTGCTTTTCTCAGTTGGGGGACTGAATACATTTTTTCATGTGCCAGAAGCAAGCACTCCTACAAGCATCTGCTGCCCTGCATTATAGTTGATTTACTCTTCAGTTGAATTCACTGCAACTGTTAGATCATGGCGCAAAAAATGGAAAAGAACAGTGTAATTTGCGCTTTATACTTACATTTATATTACTGTTTTTCTGTCATGCTTTGTCCTGTATGCACATGTGAACAGTCTAGAGCAGGGGTCTCCAAACTTTCTAAACAAAGGGCCGGATTACTGTCCTCTAGACTTTCAGGGGGCCGGACTGTGGCCATCAGGAGTACAAAATCCCTCATCATTGGTGTCATTGGGAGGAATTCTGCCCCATCATTGGGAGAACTCTTTGCCCCATCATTGGGAGAAATATCTGCCCCATCATTGGGAGGAATTATGCCACATCATTGGGGTCATTGGGAGGAATTCTGCCCCATCATTGGGAGAACTCTTTGCCCCGTCATTGGGAGAAATATCTGCCCCGTCATTGGGAGGAATTCTGCCCCATCATTGGGAGAACTCTTTGCCCCATCATTGGGAGGAATTATGCCCCGTCATTGGGAGGAATTATGCCACATCATTGGGGTCATTGGGAGGAATTCTGCCCCATCATTGGGAGAACTCTTTGCCCCATCATTGGGAGAAATATCTGCCCCGTCATTGGGAGGAATATCTGCCCCGTCATTGGGAGGAATTCTGCCACATCATTGGGGTCATTGGGAGGTATTCTGCCCCATCATTGATGCCAATTAATAAAAAATCACCCCAAGGGACGGATGAAATCAAGCAAAGGGCCACATCTGGCCCCCGGGCCACAGTTTGGAGACCACTGGTCTAGAGTTATGCCGCGTACACAAGGTCGGAATTTGAATGTGGAGTTAGAAAGAGAACGTGTTTTTTCGGAAATTCCGTTCGTCTGTATGGATTTCAACAGGTATCAAACTAGTTATAATGCAAAACATCACTTTTTACTTTATCAGCTTCTGTCAGACTTTAATTTAAGAGGAAAATATTTTTGTCTTTACAACCTCTTTAAAGCTTCTTTAATAGGAAAGCTCTGGCTTACAAAAACGGAAATAGGCTCCACAGAGACCAGCCGTCTATATTTGCCATTTCATTATGCTTGCTAAATATTTGTCTGTTTAAAGTAACACAATAAAAAATAAAAAATAAACGGTCAACTATAGTAACTGTATCAGTAAAAAAAAATTATTGATTATTGGAAATAATCACCCAGCAGACTCCCTATTAGTACAGAGGCAAACATCTCGGTGGTGGATCGCAATACAGGCTATGTCTATGCAAGTTTTATAAAAAAAAAAAAAAAATAGCCTGAATCATTTCCTTCTTATCTGTCATTTATAGAGTATAGAGCTAGCCTTTTTTTTTGGGCCATGCAAAGAATACAGAATACAGATGCCCCATTATGGAAACAGATCTATTCTCAAGGGCTTACCTTTTCTCCATTAATAACACATGCGGAGAGTCTACTAAGATTTCTCGTGTTTTTTCTCCTTTAGATCCCTATAACATAGACGAGATAGGAACAATTCTCAAACAGGGCTACAGCTGACCTATACCGATTAAATGTCTAGGAGTAGCAGTAAATAAAAATCAATGCTTTTAAAATATGAGAAAAACTTGTGAATATTTAAAGGTTTCACAGCAGAAAAGGAAAAAAATATATTACATTTTCCCTTCTACCATGACTTAAAGAGGAAGTAAACCCTGATGGGTTTTACTTCCTCTTTAGCCTGCTGAAAAGCCTACAAATGAAAAGCATAATGGGCTAGTATGCATCCCACTTACCTGCAAAAGAATCCAGCGATGTCCCCTGTGTAGACAGCGTCCATCTTCTGGCTCCTCTTCCTTCCGGGCTGCGGACTCTGGCTCTGTGATTCGCCAGCGCCACATGACGTCACACATCCGCATGCGCACGGGAGCCGCAATTAACGGCACAGGCTAATAAAGAAACTTTTGGCGGACTACAAGTGAAATATTTTCTAAACGGCGCACGTTTAGGAGATATTTGCCCTACCTATAGGTAAGCCTTATCAGTGTTAATTTTGGCAGAAAATTTAAAATGTAGTTTTAGTCTTAGGACTAAAAGGGCATTTTAGTCTTCTGCAATTGTTTTCGTTTTAGTCATATTTAGTCGACTACATCTCCAGTATATTTTAGCCGACTAAAATGTCCTACATTTAAGGCCGCGTACACACGATCGAACATGTCCGCTGAAACTGGTCCGCAGACCAGTTTCAGCGGACATGTTCGATGGTGTGTACGGCCTATCGGACTGTTTTCCAGTGGACCAAAGTTTTAAAACATGCTTTAAAACCTGTCCGTCGGACAGGTTTGATAGTACACAAAATCATCGGACCAAAAACCCATGTATGCTCAGAATCAATTGACGCATGCTTGGAAGCATTGAACTTCGTTTTTTCATCACGTCGTTGTGTTTTACGTCACCGCGTTCTGGTCCGATGGGATTTTGGTCCGATGGTGTGTACGCTCATCAGACATGTTCGATAGTGTGTATGCGGCCTTAGGCGACCAAAATCTCCAGTACATTTTAGTCGTCTAAAATCTAATGGGTGAAATTAAATTGTAATGGATTAGTTCACATTTCTCTACAATTTCCAAACTCTGGAGTGAAAAATCTAATATGTTATTATTTATAGTATTGAGGTATGAACGTGCACTACAGACCAGTGTTAATTTTGAAGTCAAATTTCAGTTTAGTTTTAGTCTATTGCCGTGTACACACGACCATTTTTCATGACGAGAAAACTGCCATTTCTTAGATTGGTCGTGAAAACCGGTCGTGTGTAGGCTCCATAGCATTTTTCTTGACGAGAAAAATGCCCGCAAAAAAAATTAGAACCTGCTCGATTTTTTCTCGTCGCAAAAAATCGCCTGTGTGTATGCTTTTCTGAGGGTCAAAAAACGCACATGCTCAGAATCAAGTATGCCGCCCAAAAGCAGGCGCCATGTGAAAGGAACTTCCCCTTTATAGTGCCGTCATACGTGTTGTACATCACCGTGATTTGCCTGACCGTTTTTTTTCATGAACTTGTGTATGCAAGGCAGGCTTGAGAGGAATCACAACGGTCGTGTGCGGCATTAGTCTTTTGACTAAAATGCCATTTTAGTTTTAGTTGTGTTTTAGTCATCTCAATTGTTTTAGTCGTATTTTAGTTTACTAAAATAGTATTATTTTAGTTGAATAAAACTTTTTAGTCGACTAAATTAACACTGAGCCTTATTCTAGGCTTACCTATAGGTAGAAGTCCAAAAAGTGGGTTTACAACCACTTTAAGGTCTGTGCAGTAATATTTTATTACAAATAAGACTTATGAATATAACTTAAAGGGTCACTAAAGGAAACATTTTTTTTTTTTTTGCTGAAATGACTGTTTACAGGGTATAGAGACATAAAAGTTAACTGATTCCTTTTCAAAATGATTAAAAATAGATAAAAATCAATCATATAATGTGCCTGCAGGTTAGTTTCACTTTTAAACTGGCTTCATGTTTCTGTGAAGTAGAAAGAGACATACAGAACAAAAACAAACAAATCCAGGGCAGTGTTTTGTTTTTAAAATGAATCTGATTGGTTCTGGGAAGTTTTAGACACACAGTAATGACAGCTTAGACCACCGTGAGAAAGCTCCCAGCACTGTGGTTATAAGGAAACAGACAAGCAGGAAGTGTGGAGATCAGAGCAGGATTACAGCAACTTCAAAGCAAAAAACGAACAATAAGGACATGAAACCAGTACTGCAGTAAGATAAAGGAAGCTATTTAGCTAAAAAAAAAAAAATTAAATAAAAAAAATTCCTTTAGTCATTCTTTAAGGTTATATAGAAATTCCCAGCGTGGCACTGACATGAAGAAGTTATAGGTACCTGGAGAGCTTCTCTTATTGGACCCTGAATATCCAAGACCCGGCCATCGCGCACAACAGATTTTGGAAGTCGGCTCAAAAACTGATCAACAGATAACTGGCAACCTGTACAAAAAAATGTATAAAATGAAGACATTATTACACTAAGCCTACATCCCAATATATATATTTTTTAGAAGTTTGCCTTTTTTCTTTAAGAAGACGGAGACAAACATTTGGTTTCATTGAATTTCCTTACAAAGATCAAATGGAAAGTCCACCTAAAGTATATATAGTACATGGGTAAAATCAAAAAGTCCTGTAAGTCTCTGGTACTTGCTAATTTCTCCAAGTTATGTTCCTTTTGAAATGCTGCAAGTATAAAAATATATGCATGTTCATCCTGACAAAAAAGCAGAAAGTCCAAGCCATTAGTCCAGCCAGACTTCCTCCAGCTTTCTAACTGAAGGGGTAGGGGCAGAAAGCTGGAAGAGTACATAGGCGTCTGCCATTGCACCCACAATCCACTGATCACAGGTGGAATGCTTTGCAGTCTCATGTGAAAAATAATAAATGCACATTCTTTCCTGAAAAAAATATGTGAATTTATTATTTTCTTAAAGTGGTTGTAAATGTTTGTAATGTAAAATGTTTAAAAAAAAACAAAAAACTGCAAGATAAAGGCATCATGAGCTAGTATGCTTAGCATACTAGCTCATTATGCATTACTTACCTTAGATCAAAGCCGTCCTCGTCTCCCCCTCCAGCCACAGACATATCTCCCGGAGGTTACTTCTTGGTATTGCCGCTCCGGGGCTATGTTTGGCCAGAGCGGCGATGACATCACTCCGCGCATGCGTGCGGGACCTGGCATTATTCATTCAGAAAACCGGCATTCTCAGTGCATCTGCGCACTTGTCTACGGCGAGCATGCGCGGTGGACAACGGTGCATTCTTTTTGGCAAAGATCTACTAAACCATGGAGGTTTAGGAGATATTGCAAACACCTACAGGTAAGCCTTAATCTAGGCTTACCTGTAGGTGAAAGTTGTAATGGAGAGTTTACTTTTTTAAAGTGGTTGAAAACCTTTCCATTTATCTAGTGAAGTGACTAGCCTCAGGTGATACACAGAGATTAAACAAATCCTTCTAAATAAGTTATACCTGTTTATTTGCAGTCATTTCTTCTGTACAGCCTTCTAAACCACATCATCTCTAAGGCCCCGTACACACGGCAGAGAAACACATCGTTCCGCCCATCGAGGTTCTCTGCCGGCCATCAGATTCGGCGACCCGCCCGTCGGGAAAGGCAACCAGCCATTCATCCCGACGGGCCGTCGAGCAAATAGAGAACCTGTTCTCTATTTGCTCGACGGGTTTCCCGACGGGCGGGGCTCGCCGAGAGCGTACACACGGCCGAGGTTCTCGGCAGAATGCGGTTCTCGCTGGTTTCTGCCGAGAACCTCGGCCCTGTGTACGGGGCTTCAAATGCAGGAGGTGGGAACTAAAGTCAGACACTGCAGGGCTCACTCAGACCTCTGAGCCCTGATTGGAGTAAAGGGACACAAACTTCATCACAGTACACAGCTGAGACCATCAATCACAGGCTGTGTGCTGGAGCTCTGCTCCCTGTCACCCTTAATCTCCCGGATTCAGGAAAAGCTGTCAGAAATTACTCAGATAACAGGAAGGAGGCAGCAGACAGAAATCCTATTAAGTGCCTTGGATAGAGACAAGTACATGCTATAGAGGGATATGCTTTGTTCATGTTTTTAGCTTTACCACCACTTTAAAAGGTTAACTTATTCTTTAATATGAATGGTCTTACCTGGTAACTCACTGGTCTCTCTTTGAGTTCCCTCTGCGACTCCAATAGTGTGACCAGTACCAGGGAATTCATCCCATGATCTTCTTTCTCGAAACACCACATCACGCAAATCTTTAACCTGCACAGAAGTATTTATCTCCATATCCAGAGCACATTTTGTATTATAACAAACCATCCTACAACCATATCTGCAGCACAATGGAACAACTGACTGAACAAGAAATTTGTTTAGACTAAACCACCAATGATGTTCAATGAAATACGCTAAAAAATAATTGTTATTCAGTAAACGATCTTTAAAATGATCCTTGTCAGTTGCTTCTAAAATATTGAAATGGCAGTTTCCTTGAATAGAAAGACATTTATACACATCTCTTTGGCAAGCTGTCTCAACTAGCTTCCCTCTGTTCCAGTGCTGCAACCTCCCACCTCCAGAAGTGGTAGATCCATGTGTCCCCTGCTGTGCACCATAGTTCCATCCTTGGACCCCTATATCACTACAGATTTTTGTTTTGGGTAACTGTCTTCCGATTTACCTTCACTTCCTGTCCTATAGCCAAGACTGAAGTGAGAGGAAATCCCTGCCTCATCGGTGTGCGCAGCCTATTGCATTAAGGTGTGCACCCCAAAGCTCAAACTCACATGAATGCCACCAGCTGTCACAGGGAGGAGGCTCTGGTGGTGGGAGACAGTTGATTGGGAGCATATTACACTACACCTAAACATACAAGAGTAATGTGTTCCTAAAGTTGAACCTTGCCTTTAATATATTGGGGGCATTTACACTGTCATCCCCCCACAACCCACTTGGTGCCACCCCTGGATAAATGCTAATTCACATGGGATGAGGCACACCCTGTGCGCACGCCTATGCCCTGCCTTCAGTCGTCAACCAGTTTGTGCTTTTCCTTTAATCCTCTTAAATAATAAATGTGGTGGCATGGAAAATGCATCCCAAACAGCTGAGTGCACTAGCCTCTAAGGCAGTGGTTCTCAACCTGGGGGTCGGGACCCCCTCGGGGGGCAAATGATGATTTGCCAGGGGTCACCAAATCCTTGGTTGCTCCTGAACCCTGCACCACTCTCCCATCCTTCTTGCGGCTGCCCAGCAGGGCTGTCTCTGGAGTTGGTGGCCACCCAGCTGGGCTGTTCCTGGAGCCCACGGCCGCCCACTCAGCCTCTTCGCAGCCGCCTATTCAGTTCACGGCATGGCTGGGGGGGGCAAAAACTAGAGGTCCGCCGATTGGTCAGGATTGTGAAGTGGGAGGGGCTGGAGGAGACCCTATCTCCTGATTTCAGTATAGGTGTCACTGCTACGAGACACCACAAAGTCGGAGACATAGTGAGTAACACTACCTGTGATTAGAGTTCCCATTAAAAGTCCCCACTACAGTCCTCAGATCAGCAGATGACCTTCATCAAGAGCACCTAAGTTGGCTGATCAGAACTCCCCCCCATCATTGCTACTCATCCCAACCGCCCTCCAGCACTGCCACTCTTCCCAACCACCCACCAGCACTGCCACTCATCCCAACCGCCCGCCAGCACTGCCACTCACCCCAACCGCCCGCCAGCACTGCCACTCATCCCAACCGCCCTCCAGCACTGCCACTCATCCCAACCGCCCGCCAGCACTGCCACTCATCCCAACCTCCCGCCAGCACTGCCACTCATCCCAACCGCCCGCCAGCACTGCCACTCATCCCAACCGCCCGCCAGCACTGCCACTCATCCCAACCACCCACCAGCACTGCCACTCATCCCAACCACCCACCAGCACTGCCACTCTTCCCAACCACCCACCAGCACTGCCACTCATCTCAACCACCCACCAGCACTGCCACTCTTCCCAACCACCCACCAGCACTGCCACTCCTCCCATTCCCACTCCACCAAGGAGTAAGAGAAGGAATAAAAATAGAGAAAACATGGAAGGGAGAGGAAAAGAGGGAGAGGAAGAAAGAAAAAGGGAGAGAAAGAATAAGAGAAAAAACAAGAAAGACAGCTAGAGAGAGGGATGGAGGAAGAAAACAAAAAATTAGGATAGCGAGAGATAAAAGGGAAAGAAAGGAAGAGTGATACATCCTAAAATGTACCATATAAGGTTTTAATACTGTACGAGTAGAGGGGACTCAGGGAGCGCTAAATTTCCGTGGGTTAGGGGCGCAAATTACTTGTCTTGCCTTGGGTGCTGACAACCCACGCTACGAAAATAATTTTACTGTTAGAGGTCCCCACAACTTGGGAAATTTTATCAAGGGGTCACGGCACTAGAAAGGTTGAGAACCACTGCTCTAGGGGCATGTTTACACTTGAGCTTGGCGGGAAGAGAAGTCAGTAAAAAAACAGGCAGCTGAGCTGCGTTTTTACAAATTCCCATCCACACTTAAGCCACAAGATTATACTCCTAAGGTCCGTTAACATTTATGCAAATTGGATTGGAGTTTTGAACCGCATCCGATTTACATGACATGTGAACCAAACCGGCTTTCTATAGAGCCAGTTCACATATACGCGGTGTAGCGGCAGTGCATATTTGCGGAAAATTTAAAAAAGAGCTCTTTGTTTTCTGAGCACTGCGGTACGGTTCATTCTATGGGAATCGCATCTAAATCGCACGGATCAGTTTTGAATATGATTTTGATCCAAAAAAAAACATACCAGACTCTTATCAGAGTATGCAGCCTAGCGGAAGTGGGGGGGGGGGGGGGGCGACAAGTGAGTAACTCTTCTTTTGTTTATAGCGCAAAATAAACTGACCTACTCCCTTCAAAAAAATTGAAGGACATTTTTTTTTTTTTAATATATATATATTTTTGGGGATATTTATTATAGCAAAAAGTAAAAAATATTGGGCCAGATTCACAGAGCCCTTACGCCTGTCTAACTGGTGTTAGACTGGAGTAATTTCAAATTACGCGCGTTTTTTAGCTAGTCGAAAACCTCAAACCATGAATAGACGGCTGTGGGCTTCAATTCGACTGAATTACGTGTTCATACGCCTTCGGATCTACGCTGCAATAAAATTGCGGCCACTGGGTGGACTTCCCGTCGTTTTCCGCGTCGGGGTATGCTAATGAGCTTTTGCCGGCGATCCCAGAAATTACGATCTTCAATCGCAATCTCTTACGGCACCTTTAGTCATCTTTTTTTTACACTATACCAGCTTTTTGCTGGTCTAATATTAGACAGCCCATGTTAAGTATGGCCGTCGTTCCCGCGTCGAATTTCTACGTTTTCCGACGTCCTTTGTTATTTTTTACGTAAGTCGTCCGGGAATAGGAATGTTCGTAAACGCCGCTACCCATACAACGAATGACGTAACGACGTGATTTCGCGCAATGCACGGCGGGAAATTTCTGAACGGAGCATGCGCAGTTCAATCGCTGCGGGGACGCGCTTAATTTAAATGCTTCACGCCCCCCAATCGCGTATTTCGATTACGCGGCGAGAAATAGACTACGCCGCCGTAGCGTACGGGCAAAAATCTACCAGGATTCGGTGTAGAGCCTGGTGAAATACGGCAGCGTAGAGTATTTCGATTACGCAGCGCAATATTAAGTGTATCTGAATCTGGCCCATTGTTTTTTTTTTCAAAATTGTCAGTCTTCTTTTGTTTATAGCACAAACAAAAAAATTGCAGAAAATAAACTGACCTACTCCCTTTCAAAAAAAAAATAGAAGAAATGTTTTTTATTTTTTTTTTTATATATTTTTTGGGTATATTTATTTTAGCAAAAAGTAAAATATATTGTTTTTTTTTTTTCAAAATGGTCACTCTTCTTTTGTTTATAGCGCAAAAAATTTAAATCGTAGAGGTGATCAAATACCACCAAAAGAAAGCTCTATGTTTGGGAAAAAAGGACGTCAATTTTGTTTAGGTGTAAATGGGTAAATGACCGTGCAAATGTCAGTTAAAACAATGCAGGGCCGAATCACAAAAAGTGCTCTGGTCAGGAAGGGGGTAAATTCTTCAGGGTGAGTGGTTAAAGTAGAACTATAGGCAAAACTTTTTTTTCCCTCAGTTTAGGCCGATATATATTCTAAACTGGGCTTTTTATCAGCAGGAATGCGGGGGAATGCAGTTCCGGCACCTCCAGCTCTGAATATATGTAATGGCAAGGAGTACTGGGGTGTATTGGAGGATCTATTGATGCTAGCTGCTGGGGGTTCTATAGTTGCCTGAGGGGATCTCTTTTTAGAGGGGGGTTCAGAGTCTATTGCTGCATTGTTGCTGGCCACAGGGGATCTGTTTTACTTCCTATCATTAACAAATTACATACTAATTACTTAGCACCATGAATTGATACTTGGTTTTGTATCCATTGCTGAGAGGTGGGAAGGGGGTGGAACCATGGAATGGTGCTCAGAGGTGGGTAGGGGGTGGAACCAAGGAATGGTGCTCAGAGGTGGGTAGGGGGTGGAACCAAGGAATGGTGCTCAGAGGTGGGTAGGGGGTGGAACCAAGGAATGGTGCTCAGAGGTGGGTAGGGGGTGGAACCAAGGAATGGTGCTCAGAGGTGGGTAGGGGGTGGAACCAAGGAATGGTGCTCAGAGGTGGGTAAGGGGTGGAACCAAGGAATGGTGCTCAGAGGTGGGTAGGGGGTGGAACCAAGCAATGGTGCTCGGAGGTGGGTAGGGGGTGGAACCAAGCAATGGTGCTCAGAGGTGGGTAGGGGGTGGAACCAAGCAATGGTGCTCGGAGGTGGGTAGGGGGTGGAACCAATCAATGGTGCTCAGAGGTGGAACCAAGGAATGGTGCTCAGAGGTGGGTAAGGGGTGGAACCAAGGAATGGTGCTCAGAGGTGGGTAGGGGGTGGAACCAAGGAATGGTGCTCAGAGGTGGGTAAGGGGTGGAACCAAGGAATGGTGCTCAGAGGTGGGTAGGGGGTGGAACCAAGCAATGGTGCTCGGAGGTGGGTAGGGGGTGGAACCAATCAATGGTGCTCAGAGGTGGGTAGGGGGTGGAACCAAGGAATGGTGCTCAGAGGTGGGTAGGGGGTGGAACCATGGAATGGTGCTCAGAGGTGGGTAGGGGGTGGAACCAAGGAATGGTGCTCAGAGGTGGGTAAGGGGTGGAACCAAGGAATGGTGCTCAGAGGTGGGTAGGGGGTGGAACCAAGCAATGGTGCTCAGAGGTGGGTAGGGGGTGGAACCGAGGAATGGTGCTCAGAGGTGGGTAGGGGGTGGAACCGAGGAATGGTGCTCAGAGGTGGGTAGGGGGTGGAACTAAGCAATGGTGCTCGGAGGTGGGTAGGGTAGGGGGTGGAACCAAGCAATGGTGCTCGGAGGTGGGTAGGGGGTGGAACCAAGCAATGGTGCTCAGAGGTGGGTAGGGGGTGGATCCAAGCAATGGTGCTCAGAGGTGGGTAGGGAGTGGAACCGAGGAATGGTGCTCAGAGGTGGGTAGGGGGTGGAACCGAGGAATGGTGCTCGGAGGTGGGTAGGGGGTGGAACCAAGCAATGGTGCTCGGAGGTGGGTAGGGGGTGGAACCAAGCAATGGTGCTCGGAGGTGGGTAGGGGTGGACACAAGAGGTGACTCCGAAGAAGGGAGTTCCTGCACCTTTTTTTTTTTAAAAAAAGCCCCGATTCTACATATTTTTGATAAAAAATTGCAATAAGCCTATATTGATTGGTGATCAAATACCACCAAAAGAAAGCTCTATATTTGGGGAAAAAAGGACGTCAATTTTGTTTAGGTGATCTGAGCTCTCTCACCTGAAATACTACACCATCAGGAAAGCGTTTCTGCAATTCAGTGGGGAAATAGCCATCCATGATGTCTTTGAGACATTGCTGCAAAACAAACCCATTAGTGTTGACATCAAGTTTTACTTATTGTTTCATCTTGATCTTCACTTTAATTCCAGTTGGTTAACCTACCTGAGTTGATGGTTCCTGATGAGATCGAAATGGCCCCTGAAACATAATGATCCCATTCTTATATAATGTCAGTGGGACAGGATCGGGAGGTCTCAGACGAGCTGCCCCGGCACTGTAATGTATTTGTGAAACACCTTCTCCACCAAGAAGATTTAAGTCTCTCAAATTCTCTAGAACCAGGTCATAATCTGGTTGGAATGTGTTTGAAGAGAGACCTGGTAAATTGTGAAGATATTCAAATTAGGATTGTTAAGAACTGTCACTTGCTGAGAAATGCGATTTCATTCATTGTCTGCTCACCTGAACTGCTGCTGGTGGTCTTCTGCTCTGCAGTGCTAGCAGAGTCATCATCATCATCTCCAACCCATACAAGACCATAATCACTCAGGAAATTCTGGGAAAGGACACCAAATGATCTGATTTAGAAGATAAATACTAGCGATAAAACAGTCATACACAACGATTCATTCTACCTTAGCAAGGCATGAAATGTAACTCATGAATAACTACTTTTATGGGAGTTTACAGATAAGATCCTGTTTAGCACTTGTGCACTTTGCTCTGGATCACCCCTTGGAGGCATCCAAGAATCCCTGAGGAATCCACTACTGAGTCACTATGTTGCTTAATCCAAAAAGCAATAAAAGAAAATTAAAAAAAAATCAACCCTTTGTGTGAAATATCATTAAAAGTGGCTGTAAACCCTTACAAATCCCCCTACATAAGCGATACCTGTTTATCTACACCCTTCTCTTCTCTGCATCTGTTCAAAGTACAGAATTTAAAATAGCACTGATCACTGTATTAGTGTCACTGGTTCCCAAAAAGTGGCAAAAAGTCCGCTACAATATCATAGTCCTGCTTTAAGTCGCTGATTGCTGCCATTACTAGTAAACATTCTAATAAATAAATACAAATATACCATCATTTGTAGACGCTAGATGTGTGTGTGGGGGGGGGGGGGGGCTGCCAGAGAGCACCGAAAACTGCCGAAAAGGCCCGAGGACACTTCTGCTTGTTTCATGCGCCCACATACCTCAGGTTAAATGTGGTACTGCAGGCCAATGTTCGGCTTTTCTCGGCTCCTATGCCCCCGTACCTCAGGCCAAATCAGGTACCGCAGGCCTATTTTCGGCTCTAGTCGGCTTCTGCTCCCCCATACCTCAGACCAAATGAGGTACTCGCAAACCGAGTCACAATTAAAAAAAAAAAGTTGCTCGAAAATCAAAACGCTCTCAAACCAAGTTGCTCTTAAACCAAGGTTCCACTGTACACAGACTTTCATACTTCACAGTTTATATTCTTACTGACCTCCATATCAGTAATTCTTGTCTGTAGTTCCTGGCACCTTGTCTCCACTTCCAGAACGTGCTGCTCTGAAGAAGAATGACCTAAACGGAAAATGTGGTTATTGTGATGTGAGAGATTGCTGGGAGTTCTCAAATGATCAGACCTACTGCCCACCTGTATTCTGCTTTTGCAGCTTCTTGAGCTTCTGCTCTAGCGTGGCGATTTCCTGATCCTGAAAAATACATAAGTGAGATTTTCACAACTTTAAAGGATAAGTAAAAAAAATAATAATAAATGTACATGTTTTTTGCAGGAAAAACAATGTGCATTTATTTTTTGTTAGGAGCCTGCCCAGCATTGCACCCACAATGCATGTCAGGTTTCTGCACACTATCCTTTCAAAAATGTGCACAAACCTCCGTATGTACTTTTAGTTACAGTGAATAGCCTACTATGGTACTCATCAGGGCCCTCGCAGTCCATTGAGAACTACAATCTATCTATCTATGGAACTTGTAGTTTATGCATTTATTTGATGTAAATGAAAGATGCGGTTGTGTAGGTGGAGCTCCAAACATCCATGTTATTTTTAAAGTGTGACATCGGGTGTGGAGAGAGGATGGAGGGGGGGGGGGGTCTGGGGGTGCTGCATAGTAACAGATTACATATTATACCCTAAATACGTATATAACAGGTTACTAAAGGTGAACATAGCCTTTAAAATACAACATCCCAATAGTTTTTTTTTTGTTGCTGACCTTTATTTGGATCTCCCGTGCTTGAAGGCGCACTCTGGCCTCTAACTCGCTTACTCGCTTCACTGTTGTGCTCAACAGATCAAAATCACTGGGAACAGAACCTACAGAAAAAGAATGTACATTTTTTTCTGAAATACTACTTGTAACAAAAAGTCCCACACTCTGCTTGAGTGCTTTCGTCATATACCACTTCCTCCCAGTCTGAATATAGACATCAGATATTCCAACCGGTGACAACTACAAACAAGAGGATACTTGTTTGATTGCTGAACATGGACTGATTATTAGAACCAAAATACAAGTCTTATATACAGTTAAAGAGGTTCCATCCTCCTGCTCATATTACTCTAACAATACACTTGTAACCAGAAACAAATTAACATGAGCTAATTAACGAATCCCTTAAAGCAGCCCATGTGACTCCAGGCCCTTCAGGATTTCACTATACAGTGGGGATCGAAAGTTTGGGCACCCCAGGTAAAAATTTGTATTAATGTGCATAATGCAGCCAAGGAAAGATGGAAAAATCTCCAAAAGGCATCAAATTACAGATTAGACATTCTTATAATATGTCAAAGTCAGATTTTATTTCCATCATTTACACTTTCAAAATGATAGAAAACAAAAAAATGGGGTCTGCAAAAGTTTGGGCACCCTGCAGAGTTAATATCTTGTACTGCCCCCTTTGGCAAGTATCACAGCTTGTAAACACTTTTTGTAGCCAGCCTAGAGTCTTTCAATTCTTGTTTGAGGTATCTTTGCCCATTCTCCCTTACAAAAGTCTTCCAGTTCTTTGAGATATCTGGGCTGTCTGTCACGCACTGCTCTTTTAAGGTCTATCCATAGATTTTCAATTATGTTGAGGTCAGGAGATTGTGAAGGCCATGGCAAAACCTTCAGTTTACGCCTCTTGATGTAATCCCCTGTGGATTTTGAGGCGTGTTCAGGATCATTATCCATTTGTAGAAGCCATCCTCTCTTTAACTTCAGCTTTTTCACAGATGGCATCAAGTTACAATGCAAAATTTGCTGTAATTTTATTGAATCCATTTTTCTTTCTACTCGTTAAATGTTACCAGTGCCACTGGCTGCAATACAACCCCAAAGAATGATTGTTCCACCCCCATGCTTAACAGTTGGACAGAGGTTCTTTTCATTAAATTCTGTGCCCCTTCTTCTCCAAGCATACCTTTGCTCATTCCGGCCAAAAAGTTATATTTTAACCTCATCGGTACACAGAACTTGTTTCCAAAATGCGTCAGGCTTGTCTATATGTTCATTTGCAAATTTCAAATGCTGATTTTTGTGGTGAGGACGTAGAAGAGGTTTTCTTCTGATGACTCTTCCACGAAGACCGCGTAGCGATACCCCCTTAAGGGCCGCTGATTGATTTGGGATTGGCGTATTAACTTACCTCTAAGGCCCCGTACACACGAGCAAATAGATTTGTTCAAATCGGTCGGACCGACCGATTTGAACAAATCTGTCTGCTGGCCGTTTTGGTTTGATCGCTGTACACACGATCAAACTAAAATCCCTGCCAGCAGACAGTGCGGTGACGTGTGGGTGACGTTGACGCCGCCACGTCACCGCACCAGGAAGTAAATTACTTCCGCGCATGCGTCAAATCCATTCGACGCATGTGCGAGAAGATATGTCTGCTGGTTAGCGTACTAACCAGCAGACATATCGGGCGGACGGATTCCCAGCCGACAGATTTTAAAGCATGCTTTAAAATCTGTCGGCTGGCCAAATCCGTCTGCTCGCCCGTACACACGATCGAATCTGTCTGCTGGGACGGTCGGGCCGACCGTTTCTAGCAGATATATTTGATCGTGTGTACGCGGCCTAAGTGTTGTCCAGGGGTGAAGTTAGTGAGTAGAGCAGTGAGCGAATATCCAATCAGTAGTTGAGGTTTTCCAAATGCTTTATTTCTTTGGGTCCAACATGACCAACATCAAAAAGAGGTAGATAGGACAGGTTGATGAAATAAATAAAAACTTGCAGTATCAGGCTTGAATGAATAGGAAAGCAAGCCTGCTTTCAATAACTGTATATTTTGCGTCGCCACTCGAACCAGAGTGGGTAAAGTGCCTCCGGACAGACTTCTGCCACAAGCCTGGCAGCCGGAATGTCACTTAAGGTTGCTGGGAGGAACAAGTCTCTCTCACTGACTTGGCCCTAGTAGAATTTAGCGTTCTAGTTGAAGACCTCTGCCACAGGCCCAATGGTGGACTGTAGAGCGAATCCTCCCAGACAGTTCTCTTTTAGTAGGGGTCACCAGTTGACAGTCTATGGTTATCTGTCAGTTCCTGGTAAACAGATCCCCGATGGTTCGTTCAAGCCCTTTTGGATCACCTGCCTCCTGGTTCTCTTAGAGCTGATCCCCTACCGAACAGCATACAGCTTGGGATCTCTTCAATAGGAATGGGTCCCCAGCAAGTCGCTATGACCCCTTTCAGCATCAGCAGGGAACTCCACGTAGCATGCGACCCCGGCCTGGTAGGCCATGTCGCCGGGGTCCGTTGGGTGCGCACACCCTAAAGGTGGGTGCCGAACCTGGAATCCGCGAAGAACCTCGAAAAATGGCGTCTGCCACAGATATACCCCCCCCCCCCCCCCCAGCATGCCCCGCAAGGGAAAACTCCTCCAATTGGCTGCTGGGGAAAAGTGGCTCTGCCAGAGGTGGGACCACACCCCCGCAGTGCAGACTGACCCACAGGACAGTTCCGGAATGACAGCAGCCCAAATTTAGCAAAATTAAGAGTGGAAGCAACATAACTCTCCCATTCCCCCACTAACTTAAGCGTAGTGCCCATACTGAAAGTAAGGGGGCGCTACAACCATATTTGTACAAGTATCTCTTTATAGTGTACCACAACTCCAGTGTCTGCCAGATCTTTCTGGAGGGATCGTGCAGTCAAACGTGGGTTTTGAATTGCTTTTCTCACAATCCTGCAAGCTGTTCTGTCTGATTTTTTCACAGATCTTACAGATCTTGCTTTAACTTCCACTGTTCCTGATTACTGCCATTTCTTAATTACATTCCGAACAGAGGATATTGACATCTGAAAACGCTTTGCTATCTTCTTATAGCCTTCTCCAGCTTTGCGAGCGTCAACTATTTTCAGTTTCAGTTTTCTAGACAACTGCTTAGAAGAACCCATGGTGCTGGTTGTTGGGGCAAGGTCAGATGAGTCTGGGCATTTAAAACCTTTGAGATTGACATCACCTGGTCTTCCCAGATGATGATTGAGAACAATCCATGACACTGGCAGGTCTCAGCTTTGCAAAGGGGGCAGTGCATGCTATAAATTCTGCAGGGTGCCCAAACTTTTGCAGACGCCATTTTTTTGTTTTCTGTAATTTTGAAAGTGTAAATGATGGAAATAAAATCTAACTTTTTTTGACATAGTATAAGACTGTCTAATCTGTAATTTGATGCCTTTTGGAGATTTTTCCATCTTTCCTTGGCTTCGTTATGCACATTAATACAAATTTTTACCAGGGGTGCCCAAACTTTCAATCCCCACTGTTGGTCAGATTTGTTGTCACCGAGCTTCACACAGTAGATTATACATTATCATAAGTACAGTATAAACACAGGACACCTTCTCAAAATAGCAGGAGCTCCAACAGGAGTCCGCCCTACTCCTACATTGTACAGAGGCCAATGTGATCAGCTCTCTCAACTAACATGTTGTGTTCAGAATCAAACAAACCAAGAATAGTCTTTACATATATTCTGGGAGATATTGTGGATAAATATCACTGTCCCAGTTTAAGTAATCCAAGACGTATTTTCTCCAGGATTGGCACAGGGTGACTTTTACATAAGAGGTGCAAACAAGGGTTTCCCAACCTCTCCAAGGGATTCTGGGTTCCACAAGCCACCCCGTCACACTGCTCATATCTACAGTGCCAGTCTGTAACCTGCTTAAGTACTGACCCTGCTCTTTCCCCAGTGCGTTGTGTTCTTTCAGCTGAGGGAACATATTCAAGAATCGTGGACTTGATACTGAGAAGAAAAAAGAAAACATACCGTCATAACATCTATAAACCCAATTACAATAACAGAAATTAAAGGCCACATTCACCCAAAAGTGTTTCAATTTTGGGCAAAGACATGTGCTGAACTACTTGTAGGTTTCTATGAGAGACTCCGGTCATGGAATATCACACAAGAGAAGTAGTTTGTGTCACTTTCTCTTCCACGGCAGACTACAAGGATGGTATCCAAATCCATTGGGAAGCATGAGACCTTCCTTTGGCTTGAAATAAATGTGGCTGTTGGGTAGAACTGATAAATTTGGTGAAGACGTCTCACCAATGGAGTCCCTCAAATATATGAAGCCAGTACGACTGGCTAGTACTATGATAACTAAAAAGATACAAAAAAGTTACTAAGAAAGAGTTCAGAGACTGCAACAGAATTGGTGAAAGGTCTGAGGGATAAAACGTATAGAGAGACTTCAGGAACTTAAAGAGGAGTTCCACCCAAAAATGGAACTTCCTCTTAATCCACTCCTCACCCCCATACATGCCACATTTGGCATGTCATTTTTTTGGGGGGGGAGTGGGGGCTTCAGTAGGAGTGGGACTTCCTGTCCCACTTCCTGCTTCCGCCGAGGGGCTGATAAGGCGAGAGGCGTAATCACCTTATTTCAGCCCCTCCTTGTAGGCGATGGCCTAGGACACTGACAGGTCCTAGGCAATCGCCTGTCCAATCAGCGACGAGCCGCGCCGTGCGCGCATGCGCAGTGCGGCTCGTGCATGCGCAGTGGGTGCCCGGCCGTGAAGCCGAAGGCTGTCACGGCTGGGTGCCCACAGTCGGGATGGAGACGCCGACTGGGGAGGGGGGGAGAGGAGCGGAGCCCCGGTCGGCGCATCGCTGGAACGCAGGAGCAGGTAAGTGAGTGTTTAATAAAAGCCAGCAGCTACACTTTTTGTAGCTGCTGACTTTTAATAAACACATTTTTTGGCTGGAACACCCCTTTAAAAAGGATCTTCAGGATGTATGAGAAAAATAAAAGTTAGCCGCTACAAATATTGTAGCTGCTGACTTATAATACCCTGTTCAGGGACATCTGACTTTTGGCCTGCCCCGGGGAAGACGTCACCGATGACAAAACACGTTGGTATTGGCTGTTACTGAAGACATCACGTTTGCTTAGCCATAACACACGGCATTCCTCTCTAATGAGCCGACAGTCTGCTGATTTTTGACTCGCTTGTGCAGTTTACAACCTATCGAAGGTACTTCATACATATATCTTTTACATATTTTAAATAAAGGGACTTAAAGTGTTAGCCGACTTCACTATGCTTGTTTATTTTTTTTTATTCCCGAACCATTTGGAGCAGTGGCTGAGCAGCCACCGCCTAACGTGGATGCTGGGTTATTTTGTGCTTTTTATGACCATTATAATTTATGGCTCGCGCTATCTGGTAAAAAGCGTATGCTAATTGTTGGTGCTTTGTGGTGGATTTCATCAATCAACAATACAATACAATACAACATGGCTATGATTAAGCACTAACTGATGTGTGAAACACGTAGGCTGCTATGCCCATCTTTTGCTGTGTTTTGTAGTGCTATTTTTTTTATCTGTTTTACAATAAAGACAAACATCAAGGTTCTTTTGGAGTGCGGCTGTCCATTCAATTTCTCTACTACTTGCTTTGCGCATTGCCGGCACCCTTGATCTCCTGAGAAGCACTGATTGATCAGCATATCCACCTGAAGCATTAACTCCCTTTCCACAATTAGTCATTTCCCCCCAGCATCAGTTAGTGTCAGATTGCCTGCTGTAATATCGCAGTCCCATTATACGTCGCTAATCACGTACATTAGTAGTATACAATAAATCCATTATATATACCATAGTTTGTACACGCTATAACTTTCACGCAAACCTAGAAATGTACACTTAGCGCCGGTTCACACTACCGTGACTTGTGTCGTCCCAAGTCGCGCGACATGTCAAATTACATGTTAGTCAATGAGAGCTGTCTTAATGTACACTACTGAAGTCGCTCCGACTTCAGAAAAGGTCCCTGTACTACTTGAAGGTGACTTCTAGATGACTTGTACCGATTGATTTCAATAGAAGTCACCTCCAAGTTAGATCCCCTGTCTTAACTGAAGCAACTTTCCAGGAAGAGAAACTAGTTTTCTCAGGCAAACCCCTCCCAACCCCTCCCTCCCTGGAGGGGACTTTAAGTCGCCTTGCAAAGTCATGTTGCCCCTGTGTGAACCGGCTATAACTGGTATTTTTCCTGTCGGTGTAGACATGTAGCAGTATACATTTTGGCCTAAACTTATGAAGAAATTAGATTTTCTTTGGTATGTTTTATAACATATTTTTTAATTTTCTGTCTTTTTAAATTTATAAAGAACAAAAAAAAAAAAACACTGGTGATCAGCTACCACCAAAAGAAAGCTCTATATATGTTTTTTGTTTTTTTTTAAATGTCATTTGGGTACAGTGTTGCATGACCACCCAATTACCAGTTAAAGTAGTGCAGTGCTGAATAGCAAAAAATGGCCTGTCATGAAGGGGGTAAAACCTTTCAAAGTTGAGGTGGTTTACCGCTTTCTGCATATGACAGCATACATATATAAACGTCCTAGGCAGCAAGCAGTTACACCAGGATCATGGCTGCTACAACAGCCATGATCCTGGTATTAGTTTTTACAGCCAATGATCAGCTTTCAGGTAAAAGTGATCGAGCAGCTTCATAGACAATGACTTTTATAGAGCTTGGCAGCCCCCCCCCCCCCCCCCCATTTCTGCCACTACTGTTCTTAGGCTCTTCTGTTCCACCAGGGAGCCCAAAACCACTGCCCACAGAGGAGAAGGAGGAAAAAAGCGATGAGGATTCCATCATCTTCCGTTTTGGTGACTGATCAGATGCTTTCCAGGGTCAGGGAGGAATCAAGGGTTTAATAGACCCGTTATTCTCCATAAAGAGTACATGTCACTGCCAAAGTTATCACAAGGGATGTTATTCATCCCTTGTGATAGCAAATAAGATGAATAAAATAAATACTTTTTTTTTTTTTAGATAAATCCCCCTGTGTTCATGTGAAATTGCAATTGCACGTCTAAGTCTGGCACGAATATAATATATAAACATTGTTTGCGCCACACAATAATAATAATAATAATACATAAACACCCAAAGCTGATCAAAAAAAAAAAATTACTACTAATAATAATTTTTTTATTTTGTGTAAGGTTAGGATGTTTTAGTTATTTAGGATTATTATATTTACTTTTTAAGAGTTAGGGGTTAAGTATTTGTTATTACTTATTGAATTTATTTATTATTTAATTATCATTTTGATTTATTTGTGCATTTATTTTACATTTATTTATTATTATTATTATTATTATTATTAGCAGTAGTAGTATTAACTATAACAACATATTTTTTTTTAAATAACCCTAACCCAGGAATGGGCAAACTACGTCCTGGCGGACCTTTTAATCCGGCCCATGGACAGTTTGTTAAAACAAGGCACTTTTTCCCTGTACGTAAATGTAAGGGAAAGGTGGCAGTAAAAATGGCGGCTATCAGGCTGGGTTCACACTTGTCCTACAAACGCTCCGACATTGGGAGCTCATGACGCATGACGTGTGAAAATCAATGTTTCCCTATGAGAGCCGTCTTAACTGATCCGACACAAGTCGGTCCGACTTTGAAAATGCTCCCTGTACTACTTTGGTCCTACTTCAGCCCATTGAATATCATTGAAGTCGGACCAAAGTAGGAGCCTTGTCCTAACCATCCGAATTTTGACATCTGACATGTGATTACAGCAGCAGTAAAAGGAATTTATCTCACTCTGGAATTAGTCTGACTTGTTTTTGACCAATCAAAACATCACAAAGTCGGATCAAAGTAGTATCCTGTTCATGAAAGTAGGATGGATGTAGGACCAATGTAGTACCAATGTAGGACCAATGTAGGACAGATGTCGAAGAGCAAAGTAGGATGAAAGTAGTACTGCTGTCCTGTAGTATAGTGTGAACCCAGCCTACTACACGACAGCAGTACAACTTTCATCCTACTTTGCTCTGCGACATCTGTCCTACATTGGTACTACATTGGTCCTACATCCATCCGACTTTCATGAACAGGATACTACTTTGATCTGACTTTGTGATGTTTTGATTGGTCAAAAACAAGTCAGACTAATTTCAGAGTGAGATAAATTCCTTTTACTGCAGCTGTAATCACATGTCAGATGTCTGATAAGGACAAGGCTCCTACTTTGGTCCGACTTCAATGATATTCAATGGGCTGAAGTAGGATGAATGTGGGAGCAAAGTAGTACAGGGAGTGTTTTAAGGCTGGGTTCACACTTGTCCTACAAACGCTCCTACATTGGGAGCTCATGTCGCATGACATGTGAAAATCAATGTTTCCCTATGAGAGCCGTCTTAACTGGTCCTACACAAGTCTGTCCGACTTTGAAAATGCTCCCTAAGGCTGGGTTCACACTACACTACACGACTTTCATCCTACTTTGCTCTGCGACATTTGTCCTACATTGATCCTACATTGGTCCTACATCCATCCTACTTTCATGAACAGGATACTACTTTGATCCTACTTCAATGATATTCAATGGGCTGAGGCTGGGTTCACACTATACTACACGACAGCAGTACAACTTTCATCCTACTTTGCTCTGCGACATCTGTCCTACATTCATCCTACATTCATCCTACTTTGGTCCTACATCCATCAGACTTTCATGAACAGGATACTACTTTGAACCGACTTTGTGATAGTCTGACTTGTTTTTGACCAATCAAAACAATCCCAGAGTGAGATAAATTCCTTTTACTGCTGCTGTTATCACATGTGGGATGTCTGATAAGGACAAGGCTCCTACTTTGGTCCGACTTCAATGATATTCAATGGGCTGAAGTAGGATGAATGTCGGAGCAAAGTAGTACAGGGAGTGTTTTCAAAGTCGGACCGACTTGTGTAGGACCAGTTAAGACGGCTCTCATAGGGAAACATTGATTTTCACACGTCATGCTACATGAGCTCCCAATGTAGGAGCGATGTCGGAACAAGTGTGAACCCAGCCTGAACTACTTTGGTCATACATTGATCCTACTTCAGCCCATTGAATATCATTGAAGTCGGACCAAAGTAGGAGCCTTGTCCTAACTATCCGACATGTGATTATGGCTGGGTTCAAACTACACTACAGGACTTTCATCCTACTTTGCTCTGCGACATTTGTCCTACATTGATCCTGCATTGATCCTACATTGGTCCTACATCCATCCTACTTTCATGAACAAGATACTACTTTGGTCCTACTTTGTGATAGACTGACTTGTTCTTTGACCAATCAAAACAATCCCAGAGTGAGATAAATTCCTTTTACTGGTGCTGTAATCACATGTCAGATGGCAAAAGTCGGATGGTTAGGACAGGGCTCCTACTTTGGTCCTACTTCAATGATATTCAATGGGCTGAAGTAGGATCAATGTAGGACCAAAGTAGTACAGGGAGTGTTTTCAAAGTCGGACTGACTTGTGTAGGATCAGTTAAGACGGCTCTCATAGGGAAACATTGATTTTCACACGTCATGCTACATGAGCTCCCAATGTAGGAGCGTTTGTAGGACAAGTGTGAACCCAGCCTAATGGTGCTGTTAACCATTACAGGGTTTCTGCTGTCAGACAGGCACAGGCAGCAGTTTCCAGACAAAAATGGCAGTGATGAGATTGTACAAAATCATTGTATGCAATCTCTGTCTGCTGTCTCTGATATCTCCTGTATCCTGTCCGTGTGAGGGTTTTGTAAAATAACTATTTTAATGCTTTTCTAAATTAAATTAATCTAAACATTTAATGTTACAAATTTTAATTACATTTATATTAATTCACACATACTACTCTTGGTCCGGCCCCCGGGTCCAATATAGGAACCCATTGCGGTCCTCGAGTCAAAAAGTGCCCACCCCTGCCCTAACCCCTAATCCTAACCCCAACCTTAAAGGAACACTAAAGGTTCATTTTTTATTAGATCAATTGATTGCTGTAAGCTAGAGCATTTAAAGGGGTGTTCCAGCCAAAATTGTGTTTATTAAAAGTCAGCAGCTACAAAAAGTGTAGCTGCTGGCTTTTAATAAACACTCACTTACCTGCTCCTGCGTTCCAGCGACGCGCCGACCGGGGCTCCGCTCCTCTCCCCCCCTCCCCAGCTGGCGTCTCCATCTCGACTGTGGGCACCCAGCCGTGACAGCCTTCGGCTTCACGGCCGGGCACCCACTGCGCATGCGCGAGCCGCACTGCGCATGCGCGCGCGGCTCGCCGCTGATTGGAGAGGCGATCGCATGGGACCTGTCAGTGTCCCATGTGATCGCCTACAGGAGGGGCTGGTGTAGGCGATTAAGGCTTAATCGCCTAACCAGCCCCTCGGCGAAAGCAGGAAGTGGGACAGGAAGTCCCACTCCTACTGAAGCCCCCACTCCCCCCCCAAAAAAATGACATGCCAAATGTGGCATGTAAGGGGGTAAGGAGTGGAACAAGAGGAAGTTCCAAATTTGGGTGGAACTCCTCTTTAAATATCACTTACCTCGTTTTTCCTTTTGACCTCAAAAACACAGTAATCCAGGTTTGAAAATGCCATTTCCTGTCTCTCCTCTTCTTGCTTTCCACCAGCATCTGAGCCGTTTTGCATGGTGGAAAGCAGAATGTGCTCACCCCCTTGCTATGACTACAGCCCTCCGTGAAGATGCTCTCTTATGCCTCACACACATGGAGGCTAAGCCTAATGGGAACTGTAGTTCCCATTAGGCCGTGATGTAGCAAGAATGAATGCGCACCGCAAACCAGGAAGTCAGTGAGAATAACGATTCAGGAGTGACGGAGGTGAATAAAACAGCTCGATTTCAACAGGAATCAAACTAGTTAATGCAAAACATTACTTTTTACTTTATCAGCTTCTGTCAGACTTTAATTTAAGAGGAAAATATTTTTGTCTTTACAACCCCTTTAACACTAACCCCTTGCCCCAACGGGAAAAAAAAAAGATTAATAATAAAAAAAATAATGGAAAAGCTAAAAAAGCTGAATTACCTAGCAACAAATGATGCAAAAGTTGAGAGTTTTCTATATTGGCTAAAAAAAAAAAAAATGGCAAAGCTCAAAAATGCTGTATAGAAACTCATCAAAATTGTGAATAAAAATGCACAAAAAACACACAAAGACGCTACGTAATGCAGCCACAGAGAAGTGTAAATGAATAGCAGAGCCCTGCTAATTTCAAAGAGTGACAGCTAGTACAGGGAGGAACGTCTCCCTGTACTGCTGTCATGGGGGGAGGGGGGGTGTCACACAGCGGCTGCAGTATTGCGGGCATGCTATATATTCCACCTTAAAAAATAGTTTTTTACATGTTCCTTTAAGTGTTTTTATTCCTGAAAATGTGCGTTTTATAAATGTCTGTAGAAATATTGTCTGACATAAAAAAATTGCAACAGCTAACATTTTATTCTCCGAGACCTTTGCTTTCAGAAAATATACTGCAGGGCAGCGGCGCCTCTGTTATAGGAATTTGCACTTCTGAGTCTGTAGCGCGCACGAGCCCCGCCGGTGATCCGCTTCCACTGTGATTGGACACTAAGGTAGCCAATCAGCGGGTCCCGCAAACCCAATGTCCGAATGCACCTGTCGATCAGAGGCAGAACAGCAGTCTGCCTATGTAAACAAGACAGATCGCCGTTCTGGCAGTAGGGAAGACAGAGACCTTGTGTTTCTGCTAAGCAGGAATGAGGATCTCTGTCTTCCCACAGTTAGACCCCTTTCACACTGAGGAGTTTTTCAGGTGGTTTAGCGATAAAAATAGTGCCTAAATACCGCCTGAAAAACTCCTTCCCTGCAGTCTCAATGTGATAGCTCGAGGGCAATTCCGCGGCAATTCAGATGGTATAGCGCCGCTAAAAATGGCAGCGCTGTACAGCCACCACACATCCTGCCACAGTGTGAAAGGGGCCTTAAAGTATCCCCTACAGTTAGTAAGCACTCCCTAGGGTCACATTTAACCCTTTGCCCCTGATGTTAACCATTCCCTGCCAGTGTCATTAGTGAAAGTGCATATTTTTTAGCACAGATCACTGTATTAATGTCACTGGTCCCCAAAAAAGTTTTGAAAGTATCAGTGTCTGATTTATTCGCCACAATGTCGCAGCACGCGACAAGTTGCTGATCGCTGCCATTACTAGTAACAATAAGTACACATATCCCATAGTTTGTAGACACTATAACGCAAACCAATCAATATATGCTTATTAGGATTTTTTTATCAAAAATATATAGCAGAATACATATTGGCCCATTTTTTTTATTGGGAATTTTTTATAGCAGAAAATAAATGTTTTGTTTTTTTTTCAAAATTGGCATTTTTTTTTTTGTTTATAGCGCATAAAATAAAGACCACAGAGGTGATCAAATACCACCAAAAGTAAGGTCTATTTGTGTGGGAAAAAAAAGGAAATTAATTTTATTTGGGTACAACATCGAATGACCGCGTAATTGTGAGTTAAGTAACGCATTGCAGTATTGCATAAAATGGCCTGGTCATGAAGGGGGTAAATCTTCTGGAGCTGAAGAGGTTAATATGTAGGTGTTGTTCTTCTGTATGACTATAAAGCAGTCCACTCACCTAGGTTACCATCAGGGTCTTTAAACGGCGCTGCTCTTTTCCTGCAAATACAATCATCGTTGATGTAAATACAGAGAAGCGATACATCAGCCCCTTCCCTCACATGCCTAATATACCGGGCATTAATTACCCGGTTCTGGTGTGCCCAGCATCGGTGCAAAGCTCATCCACCCTCCCGGACTTGTCACTTTCATCCCGGTGTCTCATCCGCTCCCCACTCTGACAGCCCTGTCCCGCCAGGGTCCTCAGTCTTCGGGGTTTCCCTAAAGTAAACAATGGACCGCTCATGCTGCACTCACTGCGCCGCCATGTTGTTTGGAGTCGGTTTCCAGGCAACCGAATCTTCCAACAAGCTACCTGACACGTGACACGGTCGGCAGCGTGTGTCCCAGGCTGGGAGAGAGGTCCGGTGTGTGACGTCAGCTTTCCCGGTAATTGTCATACCGGGTGCACACAGCTATCTATGAGAAGATGCTGTAATAACCCTCATTATCCATGATCAGGAGTGTGTGCATTAATATGACCTTGTCAATGGTCAGGCTGGAGAACTACAGGCTGTATATTGGGGGTGTACTCACACAGCAGGGCACAGCTCAACCCCCCCACTGGCAAACATCTTACCTACCCACTTGCCTTCCATAAGATTTACCCCCTTCATGACCAGGCCATTTTTTGCGATACGGCACCGCGTTTTTTTTGCGATACGGCACTGTGTTAACTGTAACTGGAAATTGTGCGGTCGTGCGACTCTGTACCCAAACAAAATTGACATCCCTTTCCCCCCTCACAAATAGAGATTTATTTTGGTGGTATTTGATCACCTTTGCGGTTTTAATTTGTTGCGCTATAAATAAAAAAAGAGCGACAATTTTGAAAAAAAAAATCAATATTTTTTACTTTCTGCTATAAAACCTACCCAATAAAAAAAATTGCATTTCTTCATCAAGTTAGGCCAATGTGTATTCTGCTACATATATTTGGTACAAAAAATCCTAATAATCACATATTGATTGGTTTGCGCAAAAGTTATAGCGTCTATAAAATAGGGGATATTTTATTTATTAAGTTTTGTTTACTAGGAACAGCGGCGACTGTGATCAGCGACTTATAGGCGGACTGCGATATTGCGGCGGACAAATCGGACACCTAACTGACACTTTCAACACTTTTGGGGTCCAATGACACTAATACAGTGATCAGTGCTAAACAATCTGCACTATCACTGTATTAAAGCGGAGTTCCACCCAAAATTGGAACTTCCGCTTAATCCAATCCTCACCCCCTTACATGCCACATTTGGCATGGTATTTTTTTTTGGGGGGGGGGGAGACTTCCTGTCCCACTTCCTCCTTCCGCCCAGGGACCGCTAAGGCGATACGTCATATCGCCTTTTGGCGGCCCCTCCCTGTAGGCGATCACCTGGGACACGTGACAGGTAACTCTATGACACTGGCTGGGAAGGGGTTAACAGGGGAAATCAAAGGGTTAACTGTGTGCCTAGCTGGTGGTTTCTTACTGTAGGGGAAGTGTTGGTACTAGGAGAAGGCATGGATTGGTGCCCCTGCTTTGCAGAGACACAGGATCCACGCCTGCTGTTGTGACAGAATGGCGATCTGCCCTGTTTACATAGGTAGATCACCGTTCTCCCTCAATATCAACGGTTGCTGGCAGATATCGAGTCCGCTGTACTCGCCGGTCAGCAGGAGCAGACCGCTGGTGGTGCGCGCCCCCAGACCCAGAAGTGTCAGATATACTGATACGTGATCTGGTGCAGCCATGCCACTTGCTGCTGTATATCTAAGTTATATGGTTGGCAAATGGTTAATAAGCACAAAGTCCAGACACTTTCACACCTTCCTGCTCACACTTTGAATGACATTAGTTATGCAACACTGCACTTTTGAGCTTTCTTTTGGTGGTATTTACTCACCACTGTTTTATTTATTTTTTTGCTAGCAACAAAATACAAAAGAAATACAATAAAACATATTTTTTTTAAAAACAAACATTTTTTTTTTTACTTTCTGTAATAAAATTGTGCAAATAAATAATTTTTCTTTACAAATTTAGGTATACTTCTAATTACAGCAGCTCTACTTCCAAATCTGCGTTTTGGAACACTTCTATATATCAATCACATCTATGGATGATGATATATAACTGGTCAAGGATAAGCTTAGTCACGCCCTCAGAAGAAGTCAACCAATGACGAAACGCGTCAGCCCGTGACGCTTATCCATTGTCCTAACACACTGTACAGCCCCCGGGTCCAGGAACAGGAGAGAGGTGAAGCAACATCCACCGCACTGTCCATCCAGGAGAGGCATACAGGCACAGTACTGATACTATATGCTTGTTTCTTATATTTTGTGGTACGCACATTGTATAAAGGGAGGGTTTGGGTTTTAATAAACTTGTTTTAAAACTTTATTACACTGTATGAGTTTTTTCCATTGCATATGTTTGTGGTTTGAACGAACGCCCAATACCAATTGGCTGGTGGAAAGTGCTACTACTAGGACATACACGGATATATAATCCAGGCTCAGAATTTTCTTGCTTGTGGTGAGTGCATCCCCAAAAGTGAACACCCCCCCCCCCCCCCCCTTGGTGAAAGGAGCACTAATTCAAGGACTGTTTTCTGTGTAGTTCATCTACTTGCACTATCATTTAATTTCCTATATGTGATTGATATATACTGTAGAAGTGTTCCAAAACGCAGATTTGGAAGTAGCGCTGCTGCAGTTCTACATAACTTTTGGGATGTTTACGTTTTAGGAAAAGTTTTTGTTTTACTGTTCTGTTTTATATTGTCATTTTTTTAAGTAGCTGCTACAATTTATGTTTATCTGATGATCTGTTGCAAAATCATCTCAACAGTGCAATTCTGAGCGCTGGGCTGTGCTATATTATTGAAGGAAGGGCCACATTAGCACTCTTTTGAGTTATACTTCTAATTACACCGCAAAACACATCTTGCAATGTCTCTTGACCAGTGTTGTAAGTAATGGAGTTACAATAAACGCAGTTACCTAACGCAGCCCCTTTTGAGGGTAACAAGTAATCTACCTGATTACTCTTCCCCTTACAGTAACGCAGTTCCCATTACTTGGGCGGCATTACCGCAATTACATCTACCGCCACTAGATGACAGCAGAGTAATTGCTTCTGCCGGCACTGTGAACATAAATATGGGTTGAACTCCACTTTAGAATCATGTGACCGCTGTGATGGCCTGTCACAGCGGTCTGAAAACTCCCAATCGCAAGGATCCCTGGATACAATGAGCCCCACCCGCCTCACACTGACCTATCACCGGGGAACAACTCACATCGATCACACACACTGTGTGCGCAACCTGATCAATGATCCGGGGAACCCATGGCCGGAACAAAATGTTTCACAGAACAAACTTTCCCTATACAACACAGTGTACACAGCGACATCTAGTGGTCAACATGGTAAGTGCAGGACACCTATACAGACCAATGATCAGCAGGTCATTTTTGGTCAGTGATTTCATCTCTTTATCAGACAACAAAAAAAAATCTGACATCCCCATTCCAGATCCCTTGCATCTAATAAAGCTTATATAAGATAAATAAAATAATAAACAATAAACTATAGAAAATTCTAATAAAGCCTAATATAAGATTTTAAATTACAGACTCTGTAAACGTCAAGGGAATGTATATTATAAACATACATTTTAATCCAGCTTATAATTTGGATGTAATATGTAGCAGATGGATAAGGGTTTTAAGTCCTATTAGCTGCACATAAATGGTGGGACGGATGCACCTAAGCTGGGATATACACAAGATCACCATTTGTTTCCGGTTTTCTTCTCTCAAGGATCTGGCATTATTTTGTCTTGGAGTATTAACTCACTGCTCCCTGGCAAGCGCCCGTCACCTGCTTCTCAACAAAGCATTGTAGAATATTAAAAAAAAAATTCAGTTACTTTGCTGAGTAACTAATTACTTTTTCAATGTAGTAACTGAGTCACTAACGCAATTACTTTTTCGGAGAAGTAATTTGTAACTGTAACTAATTTATTTTTTAAAGTAAGATGAGCAACACTGCTCTTGAGTATGGCTATACCATATATATGAGACCTTTGCACAGCCTAGCTACAAAGAGGGGCCCAAAATCCAAGGAGCACCTTTGGGCTTTTACGGAGCATAAAATAAAAAATATTAAAATAATATCTAATTCCATGACAGCTTATCCTGTTTTTACAGGCCCTGGAGCACCAGGATAGTGGAAACACCCACAACATGACCACAATTTGGAAAGCAAACACTCCAATGTATTTTCTTAAAGGTACAGTGAGTCTTTTGCAAACGTCATGTTTTTGTCACAAGTTTTTGAAAAATGCAGGAAAGAATTTTTTTTTTTATACAAAGCTGTTAATTAAAAATATATTTTTTAACACACAGCATAGGCATACTTGCACTCCAAAACACATTCTGCTAATTGTCCTGTGTATGGCAATACCACATGGGTGAGGCTATTCACAGCTTGGACACAAAGAGCGGCCCAAAATACAGGGAACACCATTGGGTTTTCAAGTAACATAAATTGTGCATCTAATTCCCTTACAGTTTATCACATTTTTAGAGTCCCTGGAGCACAAGGATAGTAAAAACACCCACAAAATGACCACAATTTGAAAAGCAAACACCCCAAGGTATATTCTAAGAGGCATGGTGAGTCTTTTAACTTCTTCAGACCCGGCCATTGTAAAAAGACGGCTACAAGGTGGCTCTACAATGCCGGGAGGCCATCGTTTTATGGCCTCGGGTCCTCCGGCCACCCGGCGCATCACTGAGATGCCGATGCGCATGCCTGACGGCCGCAATGTCCATCAGGTGCCCGCGATCGGCAGTGACAGAGCAAGGACGTGGAACACAGAGATCCACATCCTGTTAAGGAGAGAGGAGACCGATGCTGTGTCCCTTGTACATAGGGACACAAATTGGTCACCTCCTCCAGTCAGTCCCCTTCCCCCACAGTAAGAATCACGCCCAGAGTACACATTTAACCCCTTCCTCACCCCCTAGTGTTAACCCCTTCCCTGACCGTCACATTTATACAGTAATCAATGCATATTTATAGCACTGTTCGCTGTATAAATGTGAATGGCCCCAAAAATGTGTCAAAAGTGTCCGCCGCAATATCGCAGTCCTGACAAAAATAGATAACTGCTATTATTAGTAAAACAAAGTGCCATAAAACTATCCCCTATTTTGTAGCCCCTATAACTTTTGCGCAAATCAATCACTATACGCTTATTACTAGGGTTGTCCAGATACTAGTATCGGTATCGGTATCGGGACCGATACCAAGTATTTGCGGGAGTACTTGTACTCGCACAAATGCTCCCGATACCTAAATAGAATACATTTTTTGTATCTATCAACATGTTCTGTGAAAATTCTTTGAGTTATTTACTACTGCGTGACAAGCAAATAAAACATTTTTATTAATTTTTATTCTTTTATAATGTCTTGAGTTAGAGTTCTTCATAATTCTAAAGAAAATATCCCTAGTCTGTATTGTGGATTGAAAACTGTCACATGACATTTAAAAAAAGTATCGGTATTCGGTATCGGCGAGTACATGAAAAAAAGTATCGGTGCTCGTACTCGGTCCTAAAAAAGTGGTATCGGGACAACCCTACTTATTACAAAACCCTACTTTTTACCAAAAATATGTAGAAGAATACATATCAGCCTAAACTGAGCCACATCGCATGACCGCGCAATTTTCATTTAAAACGTGACAGTGCCGAAAGCTGAAATTTCGCTTGGGCAGGAAGGGGGTATATGTGCCCAGTAAGCAAGTGGTTAAAGAGTTCATTTTTTTTTTGCCACAAGTTTTTGGAAAATGCAAAAAAGAAAATGAAAATAATTTTTTTACAAAGTTAAAAACTTTACAAAGTTGTCACTTTAGTAGGATATTTTTCACACACAACATGGGCATACTAAGAATTACAACCCAAAACACATTTGGCTACTCAAATGGTCCCCTCTATACATGTGGTCAGGGATCAGGGAGTATAGCTTAGCATAGCACCTATAGCAGTCCCAGTTCCTGTAAGCCAAGCAAGTCGAGCCTACTGATACGTGGCTGCCCTCCAGGAATAACATGTTCACTAGCCAGGAAGTACAAGCCTTGGACTTGTGTCTTGCAGAAACGTATTCTGATGTGCAGGCAAACACATGATCGGCAAACAGGCAAAGGATCGGTCCAAGTAGCAGGCAGTAGTGTACAGCAGGGAAAAAAAAAGATTTTCTCCGGATCAACTTTACCTATAAATGTTAGTACTTGGTTATATTATGTACATTTAGGAAAGAATCCAGCCCTTTCTTTCTTTTGCTGAAATTACTGTTTACAGGGTATAGAGACATAAAAGTTAACTGATTCCTTTTCAAAATTATTAAAAATAGATAAAAAATCAATCATTTAATGTGCCTGCAGGTTAGTTTCACTTTTGAACTGGCTTCATGTTTCTGCAAAGTAGAAATAGACACACAGAACAAAAACAATCAAATCCAGGGCAGTGTTTTGTTTTTAAAATGAATCTGATTGGTTCTGGGAAGTTTTAGACACACAGTAATGACAGCTTAAACCATCGTGAGAAAGCTCCCAGTACTGGGGTTATAAGGAAACAGACAAGCAGGAAGTGTGGAGAACAGAGCAGGATTACAGCAACTTCAAAGCAAAAACAAACAATAAGGACATAAAACCAGTACTGCAGTAAGGTAAAGGAAGCTATTTAGCTAAAAAAAAAAAATTCCTTTAGTGATAAAGCAATCTACTGAGCTGGCCAGAACCACCTCTGTGGGACGTCTATTTTAGAACCAAAAAAAACGTTGTGTGTACAAGGCATTACTGTGAAGAAACCCGTATTTGGAGATGCAATCTCTTATCCTCTAGACGTGTCCTCTGTGTTGACCGTAAAGTGAATGAATAACTCAACACCAAGTTCACTATATGGACTCCTTATATATTTGTACATGTTGATCATATTCCCCCTTAGTCTCCTCTTCTCAAGAGTGAATAAATTCAGTTCCTCTAATCTTTCCTCATAGCTGAGCTCCTCCATGCCTCTTATCAGTTTAGTTGCCCTTCTCTGCACTTTCCCCAATTCCATGATATCCTTTTTGAGAACTAGTGTCCAAAACTGAACTGCATATTCCAGATGAGGTCTTACTAATGATTTGTACAGGGGCACAATTATATCTTTCTCTCTGGAGTCCATACCTCTTATAATACAAGAAAGGACTTTGGAAACCGCAGCTTGCCATTGCATGCCATTAATGAGCTTACAATTACCCATTAGATTTTAATCAACTAAATTGGAGATTTTAGTTGACAAAAATGTGACTTAAACCAGGGGTGTCAAACCAGTGGCCCACTGAGCCCTCTGATGTGGCCCACGACTTACTGCTCTGGGATGGCTGGTTGGCAAGCCCACATTGCTGTGTTGTGAATGAAGCCGGCTATAGAGAAAGCAAGTGGCTGCGGAGCAGAGACGCATAAGCCGATGCTTCCTGTATAGCACAGACTCCTGTCACAGGTGGAGTGATACCAAATATATGCAGTGATTAATGGGCTGCTTTTTTTAAAACTGATCCACAGGTGCACCGCCTACCTCCAATCCGATCTGCTAAAAAAAAAAAACAGAAGGAAATCCATCCCCTTCCACCTGGGTGGGCCGAATCGAAGGGCCCATAGAGTAGAGTGGGCTGTGTCCGTGTCTGCTCTTGATATGCAGAGTGGACACAGACCTGTCATCCGCCTGCTCCACTCATTGTGGTCTGCGACCGGTTACCAAGTCACTTAAGTGGCCCTCGCTCTTCAAAAGGTTAGTCTTTTGGCATTTTAGTCAAAAGACTATAACTAAAACTAAATTTGAAATTTGATATCAAAATGAACACTGCTGTAAAGCTTCTGTCAGCCTTCCTCTCTAGGTAAGCCACGACACCAAATCAAGGCTGCAAATGTACATATTTATTAACCACTTAAGGACCCCTTCACGCCGATATACCTGGGGTCGCGGGCACGTGCATGGGACCCGGTCCGAAGCACCGTGAGCCCGCATTGATTGTGTGTTCCCTTACATAGGGGAATCACAATCAATGATGTCACACCTACAGCCACACCCCCCTACAGTTAGAAAAACATACGAGGTAACACATAACCCCTTCAGTGCTGCCCCCTAGTGGTTAACTCCCAAACTGCAATTGTCATTTTCACAGTAAACAATGCATTTTAAATGCTTTTTTTGCTTTGAAAATGACAATGGTCCCAAAAGTGTGTCAAAATTGTCCGATGTGTCCGCCATAATGTCGCAGTCACAAAAGAAAATCGCTGATTGCCGCCATTAGTAATAAAACATTTTTATTAATAAAAATTTAATAAAAATATCCCCTATTTTGTAAACGCTATGAATTTATTTATAAACGCTTATTGCGATTTTTTTTACCAAAAATGGGTATAAGAATACGTATCGGCCTGAGGAAAAAATTGTTTTATATATATTTTTGGGGCATATTTATTATACCAAAACGTTAAAAATATTGCATTTTTTTCAAAATTGTAGCTCTATTTTTGTTTATAGCGCAAAAAATAAAAACCGCAGAGGTGATCAAATACCACCAAAAGAAAGCTCTATTTGTGGGAAAAAAAGGACGCCAATTTTGTTTGGGAGCCACCTCGCACGACCGCGCAATTGTCAGTTAAAGCGACGTAGTGCCGAATCGCAAAAACTGGCCGGGTCCTTTAGCTGCCTAAAGGTCCCGGTCTTAAGTGGTTAAAGAAAGTGACATATAGTTTTTGACACCAAGGAGATGGGGGGAGTTTCAATAAAGAAGTGAGTGCTCTGGGTTTCAACAAAATGGCAGCCTCCAGGAAGAAGAAACAGGAGCAACGCTGGAAGCAATTTATACCACACACTAATATGTGTAGCATAATTAAAGGGGGTGTAAAGGTAAAAGTTTTTTCACCTTAATGCATCGTATGCTTTAAGGTGAAAAAACATCTCAGCATTAGCGCCCCCCCCCCCCCCGAGCCCCCATTTACTTACCTGACCCTTCGAAAGTCCCGCGCCATGAGCGCTGCTGTCAATCACATCCAATGACGCGGCACGCCTGGGGCCGGGCCAAGTGATACAGGGGAGCCCTGCGAGGGGGAGCCCTGACAGCCGCAGAGGGACCCCAGAAGACCATGTTTGGGGCCACTCTGTGCAAAACGAGCTGCACAGTGCAGGTAAGTATAACATGTTTGTTATTTAAAAAAATAAAATAAATTCCTTTACATACCCTTTAATAATGTGGAATGTATATTAAAGAATATTAATTGTTATCAAACTGTTATTTGTAAAGTTCCACTCTAATAAAACATTTGTAACTGTGAATCTTTAATATACACTATATTGTCAACAGTATTGTGACGCTTGCCTTTACACACACATGAATTTTAATGGTATCCCAGTCTTAGTCTGTATTGATCAATATTGAGTTGGCCCACTCTTTGCTGCTATAACAGCTTCAACTCTTCTGAGAAGGCTGTAAACAAGGTTTAGAAGTGTATCTATGCAAATGTTTGACCATTCCTTCAAAAGCGCATTTGTGAGGTCAGACACTGATGTTGGACAAGAAGGCTCCCAAAGATGTTAACAACAAAACCTGGGGAATGCCCAGGGAAAAACCAAGTCTACTTACCGACCAGCTCGCAGAACAGCCAATTAACCTGTCTAACAGTATGCGTTAAAAACGGCGGTTTTTGTCCCCACGCATTTGCAAATTCATGCGCGAGCCACAGAGCCGCGCCAAGGCACCCTGTAATCTGTGGTCCTAACACTAAACAATGAGTGTCCCCACAATGGAGGCACATGCATTCTTGTGGTGAGTCCAGTCAAGTTCCTCCACCCCAAACTTGCTCATCCATGTCTTTATGGACCTTGCTTTGTACACTGGTTGGGAGCTGGGAAATTGTCCAGATTTGTCTTGGTATGCTAATGCCTTAGATGTTTCCCTTCACAAGAACTAAGGAGCCAAGCCCAACCCCTGAAAAACAACGCCACACCATAATCCCCCCTCCACCAAATGATTTGGACCAGTGCACAAAACAAGATCCATATAGACATGGATGAGCGAGTTTGGGGTGGAGAAACTTGACTGGCCTCAACCCGATAGAACACCTTTTTGGGATAAATTAGAGTGGAGACTGCGAGCCAGACATTCTCGCCCACATCAGTGCCTGACCTCACAAATGCGCCTCTGGAAGAATGCTTAAACATTCCCATAGACACACTCCTAAACCTTGTGGACAGCCTTCCCTCAAGAGTTGAAGCTGTTATAGCTGCAAAGGGTGGGCCAACTCAATATCGAACCCTACAGACTAAAACTGGGATGCCATTAAAGTTCATGTGCATGTAAAAGCATGTGTCCCAATACTTTTGAGAATATAGTGTATGTGCTGTGCTGATGATCTATGCCAGGGGTCCTCAAACTATGGCCCTCCAGTTGTTCAGGAACTACATTTCCCATCATGCTCAGTCATGTCTGTGAATGTCAGAGTTTCACAATGCCTCATGGGATTTGTAGTTCCGCAACAGCTGGAGGGCAGTAGTTTGAGGATGCCTGATCTATGCTTTGATCTAAGTCATTGCCAGTCTCCAGCTGGTTACCAGAGCACCTAGTTACTTCTTGTCTTGTCCAGGAATGTTTGCTTCTAGCGCTGCCCACCAACTATCTGCTGTACAGGGGGATCTCTGGAGGCTGATAACAAGATAAATTCAGGTATTTGTATGTAAAATTACACAACTGCATCAAATGATGTTTTTGAAAAAACTGCTTATATTTGCCTAGAGTTTAGATTTGAAGTTAAAGCAAGTATACAGCTTCTTCATCTTTTAATCCGTGCCTATTTTCCAGTTTAAGCTGGTGTCATGATCCTTGTCCCAGGTTTCCTATTTCAGGGTGGCTCCTTTCTCTTGTAGCATTTTGTGGGGTCACCTTTGCATTCAGGGACTAGAGTAGTGTCTCCCTACACTGTGCAAATCAAAAGAAACACACAGCCCCATAGCCTAGGACAGTGATGGCGAACCTTTTTGAGTGCCCAAACCGCAACGCAAAACCAACTTATTTTTTTCAAAGTGCCAACACAGAATTAAACCTATCAGCGGCTCTGTACAGAGGATGGGACTGATCATCACTCTGAATGAGCCCTAAGGAACCAAAAAGAATGCAGAATGCACTGTGCCACATACACTGACCTACCTGACCATTACATTACCTACCTGACCATTACACTCACCTACATGACTGATGCAAGGAAGGGAGCAGACTCCTCCCTGCCTGCACTGTTAGTGCAATTGACTGCCTGGCTGGGGATTCCCCTGGAGTGCCGACAGAGAGGGCTTGACGTGCCAGCTGTGGCACGCGTGCCATAGGTTCGCCATCACTGGCCTAGGTTGTCAAGGCACTCCCCTTCTCATTTCAATTCCCTCCTCAAAGTTACGATTGGCTCCAGACTGCACTGTCCACTTTTTCTTGTTAAGACCGGAAACTGCAAGGGCTGGGGTAAGAATTTAATAAATAGCTTACTGTGGAAGGTTACCAGTTTAAACTAGGGCTCTCTATTGCAAAGCTAAGACCTAAGAGGTTTGTAATACAGTACAAACTGTTCAACATAACATCAACTGATTCTGAAAACTAGGCAGTAAAACAAACAATACAGTTGTTCCGCAAAGATGTAAAAGTGTTTTTTTTTACAAAATCAGGAAGTAACCACATCCTGGAAACTGAATCGTACAATAGCATTTCAAACAAGACTACAGTTTAGCAGAAGGAGGTGTTCAAGAACAAAATGTACCATGCTTCACACATGGGTGTAGGGAGACGTCTGTGAAACCTTATCTACTCTCTATCTTTGCTAGCAGACTTTAACTGTAAAGCCTCCATAGCAGGCCATATTGGTATGATAGACATTCCAGCAGGGTGAGTTTGAGTTCGAATAAGTGATAAGTGTTATTCTTATTTTTTTCTGTTAAAGGAGTTGTAAATCAATTTTTTTTTTTTGCTGAAATTACTGTTTAAAGGGTATAGAGACATAGGGGTAGATTCACAAAGTACTTGCGCCGACGTATCTGCAGATACGCTGACGTAAGTAAAAATGTGCGCCATCGTATCTATGCGCCGATCCCCAAAACTAGATACGTAGAAAAATAGGCTTCAGCCAGCTGACGTAACTTTCCTACGCCAGCGTATAGTGGTCGCATATTTACGCTGGACGCATGTGTCGCTCCCATTGATTTTCTATTCAAATATGCAAATGAGGGAGATACGCCGATTCACAAACGTACTTGCGCCCGGCGCATGATTAGTTATTCCCCATATTGGAGGCCCAACTCATGCAAAGGTATGGACCAGGGAACACAGCCGTCGTATTTTACGTCGTTTACGTAGTATGTGAATAGGGCTGGGCGTAGGTTACGTTCACACCGTAGCCAGTGATTCGACGTATCTTAGCCAGTTGTTTCGACGTGATTGTGAGCACGCGCACTGGGATGCGGCCACGTTTTAAGTACTTGTCTGAAGCTCGGCCCATCATTTGCATGGGGTCACACTTCATTTAAATGTATCACACCCACTTCCACTTACGCTGCCTTACGCCTACGAATATACACTACGCCGGCGCAGAGTTGGGAGCATTTGCTTTGTGAATTCCATGCTTCCCTCTCAGCGCTGTGCCGGCGTAGTGTAAAAAAGATATGCTACGGCGGCATAAATATGCGCCGGTGTATGTGAATCTACCCCATAATAGTTAACTGATTCCTTTTAAAAATTATTAAAAATAGATAAAAATCAATCATATAATGTACCTGCAGTTTCTAGTTTCGTTTTTGCATGCTGTTTCCTGCTTGTGCTGTACAGAGCCACAGAGCCAATACAGGGCAGTGATGGTTTGGAAAACTAAACTGATTGGTGCTGTGGGGTTTTAGACACACAGTAATCACACCTCCTTGATTAGTGACCACAGAGAGAAAGCTCCCAGTACTTTGTTTATCAGGAAACAGACAACCAGGTAGTCTGGAGATCAGAGAAGAATTACAGCAACGTAAGAGCAAAAACGAACAATGAGGACATGAAAACAGCACTGCATTATGGTAAAGGAAGCTATTAAGACAAAAAAAATGACCAACACCATGGGACCAGTTTTGTGTTTTGCATATGGGAACTCCACGACCGACTTAGCCTATTATAGGCTTCTCTTACCCACTCAACCTTATTCAATGGTCATGTCATTGGGACTGTATTGTTTTAAATTACGCAATGGATAGTCGAGTAAAGATATTATCATGGAATGTCAGAGGTTTGAATAAAAAGTTCAAGAGGGCGGCGGTTTTTCAATACCTCAAACAGGTCAAGCCCCATGTTGTTCTCCTTCAGGAGACCCATCTTGAGGGTAGTAAGATCCTGGCACTGCGTAAGCACTGGATACAAAGGGCGGTTCATTCCACTTATTCCACCTATTCTAGGGGGGTTTCAATTCTGATCAGTAAGGCAGTGCAGTGTGCAGTTCACCAGGTGTTTACTGACCCTGGGGGGAGATACGTGGCACTCCTCTTGAGCTTATCGATTCATAAGATTCTTTTGGTAAATGTATATGTGCCTTCCCCTTTTTCAAGCTAAGTTGCTTTATGACCTGTTGGTGACACTGGGCCCTTATCTGCATGTTCCAACGTTGTTCATGGGAGATTTTAATGCTATCCTTGATCCGGTGCTGGACTCCTCCAACGCTGCTAGGTCGGCCTCGGGGGATCTCAGTTCCTGGGTGTCAGTGGCGGGAATGACGGAACTGTGGAGATGGAAACATCCGGGGGTCGTCTCTTATTCTCACTTATCCTCTACACATAGATCGTCAGCTAGAATTGACTTAGCGTTTGGTACTGCCCATATTTTACAAAATGTATGTGAGATGGAATACTTGGCGGGGGGCCCTTCGGACCACAACCCACTACTGGCCACCTTGGCCTTCCCGGAGCAGGGGACGAAGGGGGGCTGGAGGCTGTCGCCAGGCTGGTTGGTAGAGGATCAAGTGCTGGAACACCTTAGGCACTCCATGGCTACATTTTGGGACACCAACGAGGGTTCGGCCGAACCTTCGGTAGTATGGGATGCTTTTAAGGCAGTGACCAGAGGGGAGTGTATCTCGGCCATTAAATCTACCAGGAGGGACCAAAATCAGGAATGTGAACTCCTGATGGCCAAAAAGCGGGAGAGTGCTAAAACACATGCAGACTCTCCCTCGGAGGCCAACTATGTGTCCCTACTGGAGGCTAGGCGCGCAGTTTCCTTGCATTTCTCGGACCTAGCACACACTGAGGTAAGAAGGAGGGCGGAGACCGTCTTTGCAGAAGGGGACAAAAATGGTAAGCTTCTGGCTAATCTTGCTGCAGATCCCAAAAACAACAGTCAGCATACCTGTGGTGAAGGGGAGGGGGGGGGGCCCTGGTTACTGATCCCGCGGAGGTCCTAGAGGAATTCGTGAGTTATTACTCAGTTCTTTACTCGCCCATCCCAGCGTATAATTCAGCTGGGCTGGACGAGTTATTGAGGGATGTGGCCATGCCCCGTCTGTCGAACGAGGATGCTGAGTCTCTGGATAAGCTCATATCAATTTTCAAGATAGAGGCTGCACTGCAGGCTTTTCCTCCGCAGAAGGCGCCGGGTCCGGATGGTTTCCCGGCGGACTTTTACAGGACTTTTAAATCACAATTGGCACCTAGACTGAACAGGCTTTTTAGACATTGCTGGGAGACGGGGGCTCTACCGGAGTCCATGATGGAGGCATACATGGTGCTCATGTTAAAACCAGGCAAGGACTCGATGGAGTGCTCATCCTATAGGCCTATTGCTTTGCTCAACATGGACCTCAAGATCCTCACTAAGGTCTTGGCGTCGAGATTGGCTGGGGTCATTTCGACTCTAGTGGATGTTGACCAGACAGGGTTTATGCCGGGTATGTAGACGGACACAAACTTGAGAAGGCTATTCACACATCTCCAATTAGATAATGCTGATTGCCCGGCTAGGGTAATTGTTTCCATCGACTTCGAAAAAGCCTTTGATTCCGTTGATTGGCAGTACATGCACAAAGTCTTAGAGCAAATGGGGTTTGCCCCGGCTACCGGAAGTGGATTAGGTTGCTATATGCTAACCCCCGAACGGCTGTTCGGCTAGGTTTTAAGGTCTCTCCATTTTTCCTAATTGGTAGGGGTACAAGGCAGGGGTGCCCATTCTCTCCGTTCCTTTTCGCATTAATGATGGAACCTATTGCTAGGGCACTTAGGAAGTCCGGGGAGGAAGGGGCGGTCCGAATTGGAACAATTGTTGAAAGTGTGGCGCTCTATGCAGATGACCTGCTCCTATACCTTAAAGATCCGGGGGTGTCGCTTAAGGCAGCCTTACAGATCTTGGATACGTTTGCCTCCTTTTCGGGCCTGTGTGTGAATTGGAGCAAGTCCTCTATACTACCTCTGGGCCCCGAGGCCTCACTGCAGTGGGATGATGCATTACAATTGCTGTGGGTATCCTCTATTACTTACTTGGGGGTTAAAATTACCACCGATATTGTGGATTATATGGCCTTAAATCTGCTCCCGCTGGTGGTCACTCTGAAACAACAGGTTCAGGCTTGGAAGAAGCTACCCCTTTCATTGCTTGGAAGAGTTAATCTGCTTAAAATTAAGTTTTTACCTGTTCTCCTATACTATTTACGTCATTCCCCAGTGTGGATTCCCAAATCGTTCTTCACAACATTAAATGGTATAATAGGGGCTTTTATTTGGTCACCACAATCGCCCCGAATAGGTGTTAAGGTCCTACAGGAACCTTGGGGTCAGGGGGGGTTGGCACTCCCGGATTGGCAGAAATATTATCTGGCGGGCCAGATGGTGTTCGCTAGATGCTGGTTGCTAGCGGGAGAGGGTGATACAGCCACTATTTTGGAGGCGGCGCTCTTAGGTTCATATGAAAGTCTTAGGTTAGCTCTGTATAGGGGCCCTAAATCTACCTTACCGTTAACTACCACCATGAAAGATACCATCAGGGCATGGGAGGTTGCTACCACCATGGTGTCACCTTCATATGTGGGAGTCTCGCCCTCAGCCCCTCTGTGGTTAAACCCCAATTTGCCGGACTTTTGCTCCCTTCCGGACCCAATGATCTGGGCCTGTAGGGGGGTCAAATTGCTGGAACACATTACCAGAGAGGGGGACCTCATTTTATTTGACCAGCTAAAGGCCAGGCATGACCTGCCTAATTCATTTTTTTTTTAGATATCTACAGCTGCGTCATGCCTTTCAGGCGCAGTTCGAGGGCCGCAGGGTGGAGTGTCTTCCCTCGGCGCTGGAGAATTTGCTAACAAGCGAGGATTTACCTAAAACTCTGTCCACGGTATACAAGGCTATGTTTACCTCAGTGCCTATTGGGGTGTCTCGGTGTAGGGAGAGGTGGGTGAGCGAGATTCCAGAGATTCAAGGGGAGGACTGGGATGACATGTGGGATCATCCCTTCAAGCATCTGGTGTCTGCCAGAGATCGCCTTATTCAATTTAAATTTTTGCATCGCATCTAGATTGGCTTGTATATGCCCTTCCAGCACTGGTCAGTGTTGGCGGTGTAATTTTTCCCCGGCAGGCTCGGAGCACATTTTTTGGACATGTCCTCATATCCAGAACTTCTGGGCAGGGGTGGTGGAGTGTTTGTCCGGGGTGCTGTGTATTCCCGTTCCCCTGACCGCTAGGGTCTGCCTTATTGGGTTAGTTGAGGAGGTAGTTCCCTCCCTGGCACATCGTACACCTCTGAATATTGGGTTGTTTTATGGTAGAAAGGCTATTCTATTAAAATGGAAAAACTCCAATGCCCCAACTTTATCATTTTGGAAGGGGTTGGTTAACTCTGTAATTCACATGTACAAGGCCACCTACAGGTCAAGGGGTTGTGCTAAGAAATTCAAAAAGGTGTGGCAAGCTTGGTTAGACTCTTCGGACACGGTGGGTTAGGGCTACAGTTAAATCTCTAAAGGTTTCCGTCACCCTCGGATGACTACGTTGTCCTGATATGCTTTCTAATGATCTCCACACCTCCGGTGCTTGGGGAAGGACTCTGGTTATTTTATTGTGTTCTCTTATTTACATCTATAACCAGGGTTGATGACATGACCTAAACCTGGAGACATCGAGCTTGAATTGTTTGGGGTCTCTATGTCCTATGGATTTCACGTGGTGCTATACTGTTTAGATGCTATGGGGTGGTGGTTGGTCAGGGTGGGAGGGTGGGGGTTGGGGGAGGGTGTACAGCGATAGGTTATAATTGTTATTTGTAAGTGTGTTGGCCCTGCGTGGCTTCTTTTGGGGTAGGCATGTGGCCTACCTTGTATGTGTGTATGTGTGTCTGTTTTCAGTGTTAAAAATCAATAAAAAGAATTTTACAAAAAAAAAAAAAAGCTGTCATGGCGGTGTAGCATCATTCAGCGGGCACCTCCCATGGAGGCGGATTGTGTCGGCGCTCTTTCGACCACCCCTATTTTCCTGCAGCGTGCCAGGTTGCATGCTCGGATAAGGGTCTGGTATGGATCTTTGGGGGTAACCCCACGCCATTTTTTTTTTGCCGCGGGTTTCCCCTAAAAATCCATACCAGACCTGAAGTCCTGAAAATAAATGTGCTCCATCTATGGCCAGCTTAAGTGGCATCACTTATCTCTCATACATTTCAGTTACAGTGTATTCCTATATCATTTACAATTCAGACCACATGAAATACTGGGGTAGATTCACATAGATCAGCGGATCTTTTGATCCGCGTGATCTATCTTTTTTACGATCCGCCTGCGCCAGTTTTTGAGGCAAGTGCTGTATTCAGAAAGCACTTGCCTCGTAAATTGCCCTGGCGGATTGTAAATCCCCCAGCGGAATGCAAATTCCGCGGCTAGGGGGAGTTTACTATTTAAATCACGCGCGTCCCCGCGCCGATCGTACTGCGCATGCGCCGCCGGCTACATTTCCCAGCGTGCATTGCTTCAAATGACGTCGCAAGGACGTCATTGTTTTCGACGTTAACACTATTAACGTATGGCCGTATTCCCGAACGACTTACGTAAACGACGTAAAAAATTCAAAATTCGACGCGGGAACGATGGCCATACTTAACATAGGATATGCCGCACTTACCCCGCATATAGCAGGGGTAACGATCCGCCGGAAAAAGCCGAACGCAAACGACGTAAAAACAAACCGACGGCCGGGCGCTCGTTTCAGAATCGGCGGTTCTCCTCATTTGCATATTCGTCGCGTATAGTAATAGAAGCGCCACCTAGCGGACGTCGGGAGATTGCAGCCTTAGATCCGACAGTGTAACTCACTTACACCAGTCGGCTCTAAGGGAGATCTATGCGGAACCTGATTCGAGGAATCAGCCGCATAGATCCGAGCATCGGATCTCACAGATACGACGGTGTATCAGTAGATACACCGTCGTATCTCTATGTGAATCTACCCCACTGTGTATAACTTATGCTATGAAATAGCATAATTCCCTATTGAAAATAACAAATAGCTTTGAACTTGAGGCTTGGCATTGATTACACAGATAGCAGTAAAATCACTCTTCAATACTTCTATTATAGAAACAAATTATAAGGTTCTCTTGAGATGGTACATGGTGCTGACCAGATTGGCTACCTATGTCACAGGAGCTTCTCCTAAGTGTTTTCGAGGCTGCGGTCAAGAAGGAACGGCATACCATATGTGGTGGCAAAGGTAAGGTGATTTTGGATCAGAGTTTACAATTCTCCCAAACATGCCCAGTTGGATTGCAAAGTTGACGAAACCTCAAGCCTCACTTTTATATTTATATCCGCTAGAATCACCATAGATAGAAATTGGAAGGCAGTTGCCATTCCATTTGACCAGCTTAAGCACAAGCTTTCCAGGCTCGTGGTCAATGAAAGACTCTCAGCAGTTCTAAATGACAAGATGAAGGTGTTTGAAAATGTCTGGGGCCAGTGGATCAGATACTTGACTAATGATCCCCAGACTACACCTGACTAATATGCCTTCAGATGGCACGGGCCAGATCGTGTGGTTTCCCCATTACCCTCCCCCTCTCTTTTACTTCTCTTCTCCTCTTTTCAGAATTGTGTGCGTGAAAGGTTTTGAATACGCAATTTTAGTAATGGAATATAGGGGGTCCTGCTCCCAATGGAGGAGGGCATCTTCTCGTCCGTTTTTTCCTTTAACTAATGATGCAAACCCTTCCTTTGGTTGATATACGAGCACTTCAGATTGTGTAAACGGTGTATTACTTAAAAATCTTCATTGTTATTTTTCTACTCTTTGTGAAAACCTTCCATGAACATATTGAAACAGAAATACCAACTGAAACCTTAGCAACACCAAACTTGCAGTTGATCCAGTAAATAACTATCACAAATGTTTTTCATTTTTGTTAATTCAAGATGTTACATTACCCAGGATCTAAAAAATAAATGTCCCTTCCCTACCAACAGGGACAAAATGGCCAGCCAGGAGACAGGGGAATACCCCAGTGGACCCAGAATAAGTGGTCAAAAAATGCTGTAAAAAGTATATATACTGTATATCATATGTAAGTTGTAACGACACCCCGAGTATTAAAGGGGTTAAAGTAATTTAGGACATTCCATTCCTGAACACAAAGGCAGCTACCGAACACTCCAATCAGCCGAACGAGAAACCCATATAAATAATTCTCCCCCAAGTACGAGACGAGGCTCTGTGTTGAGGGTCAAGCAGGAATCAGACTCTCTATTAGAACCAGAATAGTCTTATATACAGTAGAAGTGGAGGTGCATACCTCCTGCTCATATTACTCTGAAAATACACCTGTGACCAGAAACCTAATTAACATGAGCTAATTAACTATTCCCTTTATGCAGCCTGGTCATTGTTATGATAAATCAGGATTTCACTACAGGTCAGACTTGTTGTCACCGAGCTTCACACAGTAGATGATACATTATCATAAGTTTAAACACAGGACATCTTCTCAAAATAGCAGGAGCTCTAGTAGGAGTCGGCTCGTCTTCTACACCAATGTGATCACTAACATGTTGAGTTCAGAATCAAACAAACAAGAATAGTCTTTACATATATCCTGGGAGATATTGTGTATAAATATCCCATTTTAACCCCCCTGGCGGTATTCCCGAGTCTGGCCCGGTTTTCATTACAAAAATCGGTAACCCCGAGCCAGACTCGGGATCACCTCGCAGCAGCCACAGGCAGGGTTTACTTACCTTGTCCCTGGATCCTGCGATGCCGCCGCACTGTGTGATCGAGTGGTGTCTCCTCGCTCGATTCACAGTGTCCCTGTGTGCCGCCGAGCTCCCTTCCCTGTGACGTTACGACGCACGGGGCGGAGAACCGTGCCAAATTCAAAAAAGTAAATAAACACAATACATACAGTATACTGTAATCTTACAGATTACAGTACTGTATGTAAAACATACACAACCCCTTTGTCCCTAGTGGTCTGCCCAGTGTCCTGCATGTACTTTTATATAATAAAAACTGTTCTTTCTGCCTGCAAACTGTAGATTGTCCATAGCAACCAAAAAGTGTCCCTTTATGTCAAAAGTGATTTTAGACCAGCTAGAAAACAGCGATAATTAACCACTTCCCTACGGCCGTACGACTATATGCGGCCGCAGGGTGGTTCTAAATCTCTGGGCTGCCGTGTTTTCACGGCAGCCCCTTTCCTCGTTCCCAGCGCGCGCTCCAGAGCGCGCAGCGGGGAACTTGTGTACTGGCCGTGTCCCTTGGACACAGCCAATCACAGATCGCCGCGAGCGGCCAATCAGAGTGGCCGTTTGCGATGCGATCTGATGGGCCAATGAGAGATGATCTAATATGTAAACATATGAGATCATTTCTCATTGACGGCTCTCACAATGACAGCGTCATGTCACTGGAGAGAGCAGACCGATCTGTGTTCCTTATACATAGGGACACAGATCGGTCACCCCCCCTCCCCCCACAGTTAGAACACAATGCAGGATACACATTAACCCCTTACTCACCCCCTAGTGTTAACCCCTTCCCTGCCAGTCACATTTATACAGTAATTAGTGCATATTTATAGCACTGATTGCAGTATAAATGTGAATGGTGCCAAAAATGTGTCAAAAGTGTCCGATGTGTCCGCCATGATGTCGCAGTCGCAATAAAAATCGCAGATCGCCGCCATTACTAGTAAAAAAATAAAATAATAAAAAATAATAATTCTGTCCCTTATTTTGTAGGCGCTATAACTTTTGCGCAAACCAGTCGCTTACTGCGATTTTTTTTTTTTTTTACCAAAAATATGTAGAAGAATACGTATCGCCCTAAACTGAATATTTTTTTTTAAATTGGGCTATTTTTTTATAGCAACAAGTAAAAAATATTGTATTTTTTTTCAAAATTGTCGTCGTTTTTTGTTTATAGCGCAAAAAATAAAAACCGCAGAGGTGACCAAATACCACCAAAAGAAAGCTCTATTTGTGGGGAAAAATGGACGCCAATTTTGTTTGGGAGCCATATCGCACGACCGCGCAATTGTCAGTTAAAGCGACGCAGTGCCGCAAGCTGAAATTTCACCTGGTCAGGAAGGGGGTTTACATGCCCAGTATGGAAGTGGTTAATTATACAGGTATACCCCACTTTTAAGTACACAATGGGGTTTATTTACTAAAGCTGGAAAGTGCGAAATCAGGCTCACTTCTGCATAGAAACCAATGAGCTTCTAACCCCAGCTTGTTCAATTAAGCTTTGGTAATAAAACCTGGAAGCTCATTGGTTTTCTATGTAGAAGTGAGTCTGATTTTGCACCTTCCATCTTTAGTAAATAAACCCCATTGTGTACTTAAAAGTGGGGTATGCCTGTAATCACTTGCAGAATTGAGCAATAGCGATTTGTGGGGAAATTTGTCATAAAAAAATTAAAGGAATGACAGTGACAATTCTGCAAATGAGCAAATTTCAGTGATTTTGAGTTGATTGCATTATTGAATAATTTTTATTATAATTATATTATTATTTGTTATAATTATATATTATATTATAATTTATGATTTTGTTTTTCAAACTTTTTCATACCCGAGATGTCTACTAGACTCTTGTTCGGACAGATTTAAGTGAGTTATTCCTAAGAATTACAGGACTACAATGTAAAACGCCAAATTTCCTTGCAAAAATAATTGTACCGCTTTCAGCACCTAAAATCGGAAATAATCATACCGCCAGGGAGTTTAAGTAATCCAAGACATATTCTCAGTGTTCATTATTTTCTTGGTCACCCTGCGTCCAAAAGTGACTCCCATCACATAAGTATTGATATTATTATGTACACTGCCAAACCAGTCCTTACTTACAGAGGAAAGTTTGAAACTGCTCATATTTTGTACATGTCCTAAAATAAAGCATTGTAATTTGCTTGAGCTTGTTTTGCTTCTTTGGAAATATGATAACAATCTGCTGAGGCATGTGGAAGATGCAAATCAGTAATCAAAGAAGGCAAATCAACCTAATAGAAGAAGTAGTCTGGGGACATTGTTAGGCAAAACATAAGTTAATCGCTTGATTGCCATCATAGATCACAAGAACGGTGAAACAACAAATAAGTCAGAATATCAGAAAAGCTATTAAATTCAGTGTGGAAATGAACGATACACGGATGTTTTTGTGAAAAGACAATCCAGCAAAATTCTGTTATTTGTCAAAGAGGAAATGAAGCAGGAGATGCTTTTCTCTGTAATTAATGTTAGTAGCAAAAATGGGGAAAGCCATTTTTGGTATTCTAAAAAGACAGACGGAAATCATTCTGTGGAGTGCTCTTAGGGTCATTGTATAAAAAATTCTCTAGAATTGAAGTGTTATTAAACAGTGGTTGCAGATTACAACACTTACCATATATGCATGTTAAATTTTCTTTTTAATCCCATGGTTGCATTTCTTTATGGTTCTTAAAGTGGTTCTTATTGCAGGACATTTATTAACTTACCGTATTTTCCGGCGTATAAGACGACTTTCTAGCCCCTTAAAATCTTCTTAAAAGTCGGGGGTCGTCTTATACGGCGGTAACCTAACAGCTTACCTTACCAGAATTGCGGCCGTACGATTTTTCAAAAGCCGCACCTCCGACGTCTTCTGTTCCGTGATAGGCGGAACATTCAGCTTCCCAGGAGGCACTGTGTTCAGTGTCCGCCTATCACGGAGGCCCTCTCGTCCTGTGTTTGGTGTCCGCCTATCACGGAGGCCCTCTCTTCCTCGGACGAGAGGGCCTCCGTGATAGGCGAACACTGAACACAGTGCCTCATGGGAAGCTGAATATTCCACCTATCACGGAACAGACGACGTCGGAGGCGCGGCTTTTGAAAAATCGTACGGCCGCGATTCTGGTAAGGTAAGCTGTTAGGTTACACAGCCACGATTCGCATGGGATGAGGTAAGGGCACGGTCTGGTCATGTAATGGGGCACGGACTGGTCATGTAATGGGGCAGGTCTGGCATGTAATGGGGCACAGTCTGGTCATGTAATGGGGCAGGTCTGGCATGTAATGGGGCACAGTCTGGTCATGTAATAGGGCAGGTCTGGTCATGTAATGGGGCAGGTCTGGTCATGTAATGGAGCACAGTCTAGCATGTAATGGGGCACAGTCTGGCATGTAATGGGACACAGTCTGGCATGTAATAGGGCACAGTCTGGCATGTAGTGGCATAGTCTGTCATGTAATGGTGGCACCGTGAGGCGAGGCATGACTAGTAGGAAGGGGGTAGTCTTATACGGTGAGTATATCACAAAACCAACATTTTGGCTGGAAAATTAGGGGGTCATCTTATACGCCGAGTCGTCTTATACGCCGGAAAATACGGTAATGCATTCACTACATTAAGGTAAAAATGAGTCAGTAATTGCATCACTCTCCCTACCAACCTAAATACTTACCTGAGTTCTATCCTGACCCAGCGCTGTGCCCCTCTGCAGCGGAGCTTGTCTTTGTCCCTCACTTCAAAGGACACAGATAAATAATAAGATGAAGGCACAGAGGAACATAATAAATATTACAAGTATATAGCACTAGGAATACATATATATCTATACATTCTTTATAGTCACAAATGTTTTTCTGCAATCTCCCTCCCCCCAACCCCCGCCCCCTTTTTTTATTTTTTTTGTGGAGGACCGGAAACCACCATATAGTAAAGGAAGGTAGTATCGAGCTGCCTTTTAAAGGATCACTAAAGGAAAAATATTTTTTAGCTAAATAGCTTCCTGTACCTTAATGCAGTGCTGTTTTTATGTTCTCATTGTTCGTTTTTGCTTTGAAGTAGCTGTAAAACTTCTCTGATCTCCACACTTCCTGGTTGTCTGACTCCTTGTGAAAAAACTCATGGCAGATTTTCACTGTGGTCTAAGCTGTGTGTCTAAAACTCCTCAGAACCAATCAGATTCATTTTAAAAACAAAACACTGCCCTGGATTTGTTTGTTTTTGTTCTGTGTGTCTTCTCTACTTCACAGAAACATGAAATCAATTTAAAAACGAAAGTGAAACTAGAGGCACATTATATGATTGGTTTTGATCTCTTTTTAATAATTTTTAAAAGGAATCAGTTAACTTTTATGTCTCTATACCCTGTAAACAGTCATTTCAGCAAAAAAAAAAAAAAAAAAATTCCTTTAGTGACCCTTTAAGTGTCAAGGCATGTTAAATGTTATATGTAAAGAAAAAAATGTAATAAAGTTTAATTATAAAAACTTGTTTGGCTATCTTCCAGGCGAGGGGGGCAACTCGGAGCTCCATAGGTCCTCTCAACCACAAAGAAAGACATGAAAGTGACTTTCTCAAACACACAGAGAGATTTTCTCCTGAAAATACAATATACACAAGTGCATACACCCACTCCTGCAAGGGCTTTGTCTGGTGGTTTAGTTACAAAAACTAAACAAAAGGTGGTTAGGGAGGGTATTTCATAAAGAAAGGCCATACAACAACCCCATTAGCTGGGAAGGGTCTCAGAGGCAGAGGGGCCTGTTGGTTCCTATAAATAGATGGTAAAAAAAACTCACTCCCTGGTCTATTTACTCCTTGAACAAAATTGCGCTCGTATAACGCGAGTGATTACAGATGATAGATAAATACAGTACTAGTGAAGAACAAAAAGTGGTAATGAAAAAGTCAATGAATAGATCTAAAAATAAAATAATGAGTAGATCTAAAAATAAAGAGAAGAGGGTCTATATGAAATAACAAATAAGTCCACAAATCAAAAAAAAATCCACAGTGTAAAAAATGGTAAGTTCCAATGGAGTGATAGAATCCAAGTTACTCCCACCTTCACCAATAGAAAGAAGAGGAGGTGCTCCTTAATCGACAAAACCCCCACTCGATAAGTGGGGGACCCTTACCCAAACTGGTGGACCCCTAAAGAGCAAGGTCATGTGCTCCAGCAGATGTAGCACTCTGCAGGGTCCAATGATCCTCCATAACCCTGTAGCCCTCCGATTTTAGCTGGAAATCCTCCACAGTACCCCAACTGGAAATAGAAAGCCTGGTCTGGGGGGCACACAAGAAAATTATGTACAATGATCCTAAATACAAACATGCTGAAAATGCCACTTGCAACATGTATTTATTGCCTTGGCAGGCATTAAATTAATGTTGCAAGTGGCATTTTCAGCATTTTATGGCTGTATGTCCCCACCAAGAAGATTTTCTTGCACTTACTGTTCTGCTGACACCCCGTGTGTCACGCTGTGACAGGGTGTTACTGGGATAGAAAGTAATTGGAAGTCTACCAAAACAATTGTTTAAAGTTGGCCTTTACTACTCCAAACTTCGGTAAACTGCAGATTTACCCTGAAAGCACAACTATATGACCACGACAAATGTCAAGTTAAAATGATGTAAGTTCACTTTAGATGGCTTGGTGTACTCTGAAGGCTAGATAAGCAAGTCATCAACAGGGTTGCCAACCTCCCGCAGCATTTTTTACTGACAAAACATGGAAAATTTACTGGCGGAGCAAATTTTTTTAATGACAACCTGAGAAATTACAGAACTCCTATTGAAAACTAAAACAGTAAATATCTAAACAGTATAAACATGATATGGAAACACTGACAATACCTATAACAAAGTAATTTGCTTGATTTACACTTAAAAAGTCAACACAGCATAAAATTATCATTCTCTGATATTTACTGGCAGTTGTAAAAAAAAAAAAAAGATTTTTACAAACTGTCAGTAAATTTACTGGCAGTTGGCAACCCTGAAGCCACCATAGCCATTTCTGAAAATCGAACACATAATGGGATACAATTTATAATATTTTATCTATTTGAACTACATACAGTGCCTTGCGAAAGTATTCGGCCCCCTTGAACATTGCGACCTTTTGCCACATTTCAGGCTTCAAAACATAAAGATATAAAACTGTAATTTTTTGTGAAGAACCAACAACAAGTGAGACACAATCATGAAGTGGAACGAAATTTATTGAATATTTCAAACTTTTTTAACAAATAAAAAACTGAAAAATTGGGCGTGCAAAATTATTCAGCCCCTTTACCTTCAGTGCAGCAAACTCTCTCCAGAAGTTCAGTGAGGATCTCTGAATGATCCAATGTTGACCTAAATGACTAATGATGATAAATAGAGTCCATCTGTGTGTAATCAAGTCTCCGTATAAATGCACATGCACTGTGATAGTCTCAGAGGTCCGTTTAAAGCGCAGAGAGCATCATGAAGAACAAGGAACACACCAGGCAGGTCCGAGATACTGTTGTGGAGAAGTTTAAAGCCGGATTTGAATACAAAAAGATTTCCCAAGCTTTAAACATCCCAAGGAGCACTGTGCAATAATAATATTGAAATGGAAGGAGTATCAGACCACTGCAAATCTACGAAGACCTGGCCGTCCCTCTAAACTTTCAGCTCATACAAGGAGAAGACTGATCAGAGATGCAGCCAAGAGGCCCATGATCACTCTGGATGAACTGCAGAGATCTACAGCTGAGGTGGGAGACTCTGTCCATAGACAACAATCAGTCGTATACTGCACAAATCTGGCCTTGGAAGAGTGCCAAGAAGAAAGCCATTTCTTAGATATCCATAAAAAGTGTTGTTTAAAGTTTGCCACAAGCCACCTGGGAGACACACCAAACATGTGGAAGAAGGTGCTCTGGTCAGATGAAACCAAAATAGAACTTTTGGCAACAATGCAAAACGTTATGTTTGGCATAAAAGCAACAAAGCTCATCACCCTGAACACACCATCCCCACTGTGAAACATGGTGGTGGCAGCATCATGGTTTGGGCCTGCTTTTCTTCAGCAGGGACAGGGAAGATGGTTAAAATTGATGGGAAGGGGGGGGGCGTGGCCTGGACCGGCATGGTGTGAGGAGTGCTATACGGGAGCTCCGCTTGCTATTTCTCCATTTTTAATATCCTGGGGCTGCTATTGCCTACATTTTGGTTGGGACTTGGATCTCCTGCCACCCTGCTTCACCCGTGAACATGTCTCCTCCGAAAACTAAGTCGGATGCCGTAGCTAAACTGGCCAAGTACCGTCTCACAGACAAGGAGGCTGAGGGGGAAGATGGCGCTGGTTCCTCTTCTGCTGACCCGAACGCCAGGGTGCTGGAGGCTATATCCGACTGCAAGAGCACGCTAATGGGGAAGATTGAGGAGGTGAAAATTGATGTCTCCCTCATTCGCCAGGATTTGCAGAAGTTAAGGGACCGGGTTACAGAGGCTGAGACTAGGATTGGCCACGTGGAGGACGACGTGCAGCCATTACAGATCACAACTGAACGCTTACAACATCAGTTTACCCTGGTTATGGCCAAGCAAGATGACGTCGAAAATCGCTTGAGGAGATGTAACTTACGCTTTGTGGGCCTGCCCGAGGGTGAGGAGGGCGCCGATCCCCCGACATTTCTAGAAAACTTGCTCATCACAACATTCGGCCGCGCTGAGTTTTCCACCTCCTTTGTAGTTGAGAGGGCCCACAGGCTGGCGGCTAAACCCACCCCGCAGGGTGCTCCTCCTCGGACATTCATAGCCAAACTGCTAAACTTTCGCGATCGTGACGCGGTCCTACGCCTCACCCGACTACAAGGCAACATCCCCTTCAAGAACACGGAAATCAGGGTTTTCCCGGACTTCTCAGCGGACGTCCAGAAGAAGAGGGCCCTGTTCACAGAAGCCAAGCGACAACTGCGGATCCGCCACTTCTCTTACGCCATGTTGTTTCCAGCTAGGCTTCGGGTGGTTGGTGAGGACCGTGCCCATTTCTTCGACACACCAGAGGCTGTCTTCGCGTGGCTGGAGAATGGGGCAGCCCCTGCCCGTGTGCAGGCTTGAACCCCGGTTGCGATACCCATCGTGTGTTCTCAGTGACCGCGCTGGTAACTATGTTCACTCTCCCCCCCCCTTTCTTTTCATGGAACTCTGAGACTGCCGTTTCCCCTGATAGTATTGTGCCTTCCCTCTCCCCTATTTGATTTTATGCCCCGCTCGGTGCATCAGTGAGGAACTATCCCTGGATGATTGCAAACCCCCTCTCTCCCCCTTGTCCTTGAAGATGTCTCGGTTGTTCTTCCCCCTCCCCGACCTTGGAAACTATCCTCTTTTCCTCCCCCCCTGGACCCCCGGGGGTATATGGTCAGATGGTAGCCCCACTTCATTAACTATGCTTGCAAGCTAACGCCCGTTCTGATGATCAGGTTCCGGACTCATGACTTGTTATCCTGTTCTGTTCCCCTTGTTTGCCATCCTAAGGTTCCGGGCCTGGTGGTCTCACTCCTCGCGCTGCTAACTGGTTTGCAGCGGATAACCGTCCCCCTAGACGCGAGTGCCCTAGCGGGTCTCGTTATTTTTGACTATTACTGTAATAGTTGCAATCTCGCACTAAAGTTGTTTCCCTGGTCTGTCCGGGCTTGGTCTGATGCTGGTGTCTGTTTTTTGCCACATCACCGACCCGGACACCCCAGTGTTTATTTTACGTTTCAGTTTAAGTTCTTTTGTTGGTGTATTACTAATGCTGCTGATCTTATGATGAAGAATGTCCCTGACTGGCACTTATCGGGCTGTATGGCTGTTCCTGGGTCTCCCTCACCCATTTGGGAGGGGGGTATGTTCATGCTATTTTGTCTGCTTAATTTTTGTGATGTGTATGCCCTTGCTCCCTCTTCACCTTATGGTAGATTACATTGTGGATATGGGTGGGGGTGGCTCTCTCTTCAGTGTCCCTCCCGGGTCCCTCGGGGCTCCATGTGTGTCGTCCGAGGCCCTCACTCAGGTACGGGTGTTCGGGTTGGCGGCGCAGGGGGTGGGGGGGCCGGGGACGACATATATTGTTTCATTGTACCATGCCCACCCTGAAGTGTATAACCTGGAATGTGCGTAGTGTCCGGGCCCGCCCCAAACGGAATGCGGTACTGGCATTCCTTAAAGCACAGCGTGCGGAGCTTATGGTGTTGGTGGAGACCCATCTTACAGGGCAACTCCAATTGTCACTTAAGAAACCCTGGGTGGGCTGGATCTATCAGGCTCCATACACAGCTAATTCTAGGGGTATTGCAATTCTGGTGGCTAAGACTGCACAGTTCTTGCTGCTGTCACTCCAATCTGACCCGCAGGGAAGGTTTTTATTTTTGCATGCCAGGATACATGGTCTGGAACTCCTAATATTAGCAATTTATATCCCCCCCCCCTTTCAGTTTGCAGTTTTGACGGAGGGCTTGTCCTTCATGGCCCAGTTCCCCACAGTGCCCGCTCTCTGGCTAGGAGACTTTAACAATGTGTCGAACAGGGACCTGGACAGGCTATCCTCTTCCTCCTCCGATGACTCGGCCCAGCCTATTACTAGATTTGGCAAGCTTCTTGCGGATCTGAGCCTGGTGGACACGTGGAGACACCGCCACCCCTCAGATCGGACGTACTCCTGTTTTTCCGCCACTCACAATTCCATGTCCCGCATAGACCTGATATTGGTGTCCAGGTCCTTGTTGCCGCTTTTGGGGGACGTGGGATTCAGCCCTCGGGTCCTATCTGACCATGCGCCTTACTGGGCCGAATTTCGGCTCAATTCTACCCCCACGACCTACTCCTGGAAACTTAATCCCTTCTGGTTGTCAGTCATCCCCGATTTGGGGGAGGCTGGAGCAGAGTGGGATTTTTTTTTCCAGACCAATAGGACTACGGCATCGCCAGATGTGGTCTGGGACTCTTTTAAGTCCCATGCCCGCATGTACCTATCTCACCGTGTTGCCAGGTACAAGAAAACCTCCTCTCAGGTGGTAAGACAAGCTGAGCAATCCTTGATGGATATAGAGCGGGAGTTTACTGCTGATCCGTCTGCGGCCACGGCCGACCGCCTAAAACTACAAGCCAGGTTGGTGAACGGTCTTCATTTTGAGCAGGCAGAGAGGAAAATATTTTATAGTAAGCAGAGAGTGTATGAGTGTGGAGAACGGGCGAGACGTCTCCTGGCCTATCTTGCTCATCTGGACAACAAGCCTCCCACGGTGGTCTCCCTTCGAGCTGCCGATGGTGAGCTGCTTACTGATCCTGATCTTGTGGCTGGGGAGTTCCGTGCCTTCTTTGCATCCTTATACTCTTCTGAAACTACTTGCACACGGGAGGAGTTGGAGGCTCTTTTTGATACTGTTGACCTACCGGTACTTACCCATTCCCATAGGCAGATGCTAGAAGCCCCTATATCAAAAGAAGACATAGTTGAGGCCATGTCCCACCTTAACCCGTCTAAGGCGCCTGGCTCAGACGGTCTCCCCCTTGAATTTTATACGATGTACGCGGATGTTCTTGTTCCTAAACTGCATGAATTATTTTCCTGTATATTTGAATCTGGCTCCCTGCCCCCCTCTATGTCTGAAGCCTTTATTGTGCTGATACCCAAACCTGGCAAAAATATGGAGCTCCCTGAGTCCTATCGCCCCATATCTCTTCTTCAACTGGATGTGAAGATTTTGGCCAAGGTCCTGGCGCTGCGCTTAAATAAGGTGATCCTTTCACTGATCCATCCGGATCAAACTGGATTTATGCCTGCTAAGAACACAGCATTTAACCTGCGTAGGCTTTACATGAACTTGCAGGCCACACACGACCAGATGGGCTCCAGGGTTGTGGTGTCTCTTGACGCCGCAAAGGCATTCGACTCCGTCGAGTGGGAGTACCTCTGGGTGTGTCTGGCCAGGTTCGGATTTGGTCCCAGATTTGTCAAATGGGTCCGACTCCTGTACAGCGGGCCCAGCGCCAGGGTTTTGGTTAATGGGCGGGTATCGACCTCTTTCCCATTGTCCAGGGGTACGTGTCAGGGTTGCCCTCTTTCCCCGTTGCTGTATGCACTGGCGGTGGAGCCCCTTGCCGCCGCCTTGCGTGCACACCCGGGTATTCAGGGCCTGAGTTGTGGGGAGGTGAGGGAGCTGATCAGTTTGTACGCCGACGACATGTTGTTGTACCTGGCTGACGCGGGCCCGTCTCTGCAGACGGCCCTGGAAATTATACAGCACTTTGGCAGCTACTCGGGCCTAAAGATTAATTGGGATAAGTCCCAAATCCTTCCCATCGATGTAAGCGTCCCCACAGAGCCTCAATCCTCCTCCCCTTTACTTAAGGTAAGTTCCATGAAATATTTAGGTGTTATCATTAGTCGATACCCGAGGGACTTTATTACACTCAACATAGAGCCTTTGATCGCAACCCTGAAATCCAAGACTCAAACGTGGTCTAAACTTCCACTTGGAGTTATGGGCCGGGTGAACTTAGTTAAGATGGTCCTGCTCCCCCAGTTCTTGTATGTATTCTGGCATGCACCGGTGTACCTGCCGCTTAGAATTTTTAAGGTCATAGAATCTATCCTAAATTCCTTTGTGTGGGGACGTTCCCGACATAAGCTGTCATGGCAGGCACTAAAAAGCCCTACTGACCTGGGAGGCGCAGCGCTGCCCGACTTTAATTTTTATTATTTGGCCGCACAGCTGTCCCATTTCTATTATATAGACAAACAGGACAAGGATCGCTACCTAGCACTGGTCTGCCCTCCCGAAACGCGCAGGTACACCCATCCCTTCCAGATCATTTTTAGAGACCCTACAGAGCCATGGACGTCGGGTGAATGGGGGACGCTGTTACACACTTACTGTAAGATATGGGCTGTAGTGAGACACAGACTTAAACTGCCCTCCACTCATTCTCATACTCCACTGTGGGACAACCCTTGCTTGCCAGAGTTGCTTACTGTTCCAGATCATGTGTTATGGCTTAATCACGGGGTGGTCTTTTTGTCAGATGTTTATACCGGCTCTACGCTGAAATCTTTCCAGCAGCTTCAAGAAGGGTTCGGCCTGCCACACTCCATGCATTTTCGCTTCCTACAGCTTCGCCACGCCCTCCAATCCCAGTTCTGTAGTGACCCTCCTAATTTGGACCGAATGACTATCCTTGATAGATTATTGGGACAAGATCCACTCAAACGTATCTCAATATTTTATGAGTCCCTGCTTCGCCCTGGGGCGGTGGCTCTTGCCGATACTTTGAGGGATCGCTGGGCTGGGGACGTGGGGGAGTGGGTGGATGATGAGTGGGAGGATGCTATGGATATGTGTAGGAAGGTCTCTGTTAGGCTATCCGACCGCCTGGTCCAAATGTATATCCTGCATAGGTCTTACCTGACTCCCATTCGCCTAGCTAAATACAGGCCTGATCACAACCCTCTGTGCCCCAGATGTGATAGCCCGGCCTGCACCTTTTTTCATCTCATCTGGTCATGCCCTGTGATACAGGACTATTGGTCTCATATAGTATGCTTTATACACGATGAGATGGGGTCTCCATTGACACTCTGCCCTAAACAGTGCTTACTGGGTGTTTTTCCAGACCCTGACGCTGATAAATACCATAAACTATTCTTGCAAGAGTCACTCTTTATTGCCAGGTTATTAATCGCAAGAAAATGGTTGCGTGTTTCATCGCCAACGCCCCAGGAGTGGATTTCGGCGGTCAACATGGTCCTGCCTTATAAGAGGGAGCTTTATAAACATAGGGGTTGTCCGAATAAGTTTAACAAGATTTGGGACTCTTGGTTGCGCACCGCGGCTACCTGTGGCGAGGAACCAACTGTTGTTTAAAGTTAACTTTAAATCTGTTTGTAATGAATCACTTCGTATGCTGTACGTGACCTAGATACATGCCAGTCTTTGCATTTCTCTGATTTTACCCTTGCTCTTGTACCTATTTTGTCATTGTCATTCTTCTGTATATTTTTATTCTTCAGAATAAACACCAAGTTTTTTGTAAAAAAAAAAAAAATGATGGGAAGATGGATGGAGCCAAATACAGGACCATTCTGGAAGAAAACCTGATGGAGTCTGCAAAAGACCTGAGACTGGGACAGAGATTTGTCTTCCAACAAGACAATGATCCAAAACATAAAGCAAAATCTACAATGGAATGGTTCACAAATAAACATATCCAGGTGTTAAAATGGCCAAATCAAAGTCCAGACCTGAATCCAATCGAGAATCTGTGGAAAGAACTGAAAACTGTTGTTCACAAACGCTCTCCATCCAACCTCACTGAGCTCAAGCTGTTTTGCAAGGAGGAATGGGCAAACATTTCAGTCTCTCGATGTGCAAAACTGATAGAGACATACCCCAAGCGACTTACAGCTGTAATCGCAGCAAAAGGTGGCGCTACAAAGTATTAACTTAAGGGGGCTGAATAATTTTGCACGCCCAATTTTTCTGTTTTTTGTTTGTTAAAAAAGTTTGAAATATCCAATAAATTTTGTTCCACTTCATGATTGTGTCCCACTTGTTGTTGATTCTTCACAAAAAAATTACAGTTTTATATCTTTATGTTTGAAGCCTGAAATGTGGCAAAAGGTCGCAAAGTTCAAGGGGGCCGAATACTTTCGCAAGGCACTGTATAACGAGTATGTGGTTAATGTTTGCACTGTATATTTATTCGTTAGGAAACGTGAAACTTTGTGAAAGAGCACTTTTTTAACATGTTTATTCTTGTGCGCTGGGAGAAAAATGTAAACTCGACAGTCAAAATACCTTTTGGCTGACTCTGTGCCTAATAAGTTATGCGTACCTTAGGAAAACACCTACTGTTATAAAGAAAAACAGCAGACAGCTAGTCTTAACTTGCTTACTATTCTTTCTTTCTAAGGTTGGATTCATTTCCGTTTGTCAAAAAGATTAAGATGGTATACAAAACTAATTTGGTATGACCCTGTAGATAAATCTTTTCTCTGAACTAAAGAAAGCACTTTTTTTCTGTTTCTAATTTGAATTATTATAATAGGGTATTTATATAGCGACAACAGTTTGCATACTCTTTTAAAAAATAAAGGAAGACAGTACAGTTACAATATAACTCAATACAAAAGGGCCATGCTCATGAGAGTTTACAATCTAAAGGGAGTAATACAAAAGGTAATATTTGTGAGGAATGAGTTAAAAAATGGGGCTGAAATGACTGTTTACAGGGTATAGAGACATAAAAGTTAACTGATTCCTTTTAAAAATGATTAAAAATAGATAAAAATCAATCATATAATCAACCTACAGTTCTAGTTTTGTTTTTGCTGTTATTTCCTGTCTCTCTGATGTACAGAGCCAGAGAGCCAATAGAGGGCAGTGATGGTTTGTCTAAAACCCCTCAGCACCAACCCAGTTTCAGTTTACACACAGTAATCACACCTCCTTGATTAGTGACCACAGTGGGAAAGCTCCCAGCACTGTGGTTATAACGAAACAGACAACCAGGAAGTGTGGAGATCAGAGCAGATCTACAGCAACTTCAAAGCAAAAATGAACAATGAGGACATGAAAACAGCACTGCAGTAAGGTAAAGGAAGCTGTTTAGCTAAGATTTTTTTTCCTTTAGTGACCCTTTAATAAAGAAAGTACAGTTTATCAGGCTTCCCTGATGAGATCAGTTTTTGGGAATTGTCTAAAGGCAGGCAGAATAGGGTTAGGGACTCTAGAACATGGGTGAGACTCTGGAGAAATACTGCAGTCTTGCATAGGAGGAGGTGGTCAGGAAGCTAAAGGTCAGGAGGTCTTGAGAGGAGCAAAGAGAATAATTTGGGTGATGTTTTGAGATTGGTGATGTTTGATGGTTTGGGTGATAGCTTGTGCCAGAGTTGTGTCTGTGGGCAGCTGGGCCAGGACCTAATAGCACACAGGTTCTCCGAAGACCCAGCTACTATGGGAAGCCCCTTCCAAATTGTCACCAGAGTACTGTAGTAGCTGTAGAGTGGAGCTTCATTCTTGGGCTTCATTCCATGCCAGACAACAGTGATAAGAATAGTGAGACAACACACCTGATAGTACTACAGGTAACTTAACACCCCTGCAATAATGACATCCTTATTCCTTGTAGGATTTCTACCTCAACAATGCCATCTCTTGAACCGATCACCCAAGTCCTGATCTGGCCCGGTGTACTTGGGTGATAGGTTCAAGAGATGGCAGGTCCTTAGCTTATGATATCCTGTTCATTCTAACCCTCATCGTTTCTTCTCTACTTTCTCCACCACCATCTCCACCCAGTAACTCGCTCAATGCGCATAAGATTGCCAAGCACTTCGAAAACAAGATTGATGCAATTTGTGGGGGCATCTCCACTGCACAGACATCTATCCCACTTAACATACCCTGTACAAATCCGTTCTCAACACTTTCCTCTTTTGACCTTGCTACTACCGAAGAGTTCGCTAAAGTTTACTCAGATGCCTGCCTTTTCACCTGTCCCCTGGATCCTGTTCCCTCACAACTTCTACAGTCAGTGGCGTCACTAGGGTTGGTGTCACCTGCTGCGGTAAACCATGGTGTGTGTCCCCTCAGTACAGACCCCCCTCTCCACTAAAAATAGATCCCCTCTCTCAGTACAGACCCCCTTCTACACCAAGTATAATTCCCCCTCAGTACAGACCCCCTCCCTCATTATAGGTCCCCGCTCAACCATGTATAGACCACCCCTATCCCTTTGTACAGACCCCCCCTTTCCACTAATTATAGACCACTCTCCTCCCACAGTAAAGACCTCCTCTCTGCTAAGTATAGACCACCCCCTCCTTCAGTACAGATCCCCCTCTCCACTAAGTATAGCCCCCCTCTTAGTACAGACCCCCCTCTCCACCAAGTATAGTCCCCCTCAGTACAAGCCCCCCCCCCTGAGTCCAGGCCCCCCTCCAATAAGTACAGACCCCCTACCTCAGTACAGACCCCCTCTCCACTAAGTATAAACTACCCTCCTCCCTCAGTAAAGACCTCCTCTCCACTAAGTGTAGACCACCCCCTCCCTCAGTACAGACCCCCCTCTCCACTAAGTATAGCCCCCTCTCCACCAAGTATAGTCCCCCTCTGTACAGACCACCCTCCCTCAGTACAGACCCCCTCCATGAGTCCAGGTCCCCCTCCACTAAGTACAGACCCCCTTCCTTAGTATAGACTACCCTCTTCCCTTAGTTTAAGCCACCCCCTCCCTCAGTCTAGACCCCCACTCCACTAAGTAAAGACCCCCCTCCACTAAGTGCAGAACCACTTTATAAATACAGACTCCCCTCAGTACAGACCCCCTCTCCACTAAGTATAGTCCCCCTAGTTTGTTTTACTGTATATGTTGTTGAAAATCAATAAAAATAACTTTACAAAAAAAGTATAGTTCCCCTCAGTACAGACCACCCTCTCTCAGTATAGACCTCCAACCACTAATTTAAGACCACCCCGCTCCCTCAGTACAGACCCCCTTTCCACTAAGTATAGACCACCCCCTCCCTCAGTACAGACTCCCCTCTCCACCAAGTATAGTCCCCCTCAGTACAGACCACCCTCCCTCAGTATAGACCCTCCTCCACTAAGTATAGACCACCCCATCCCTCAGTCTAGACCCCCACTCCACTGAGTAAAGACCCCTCCACTAAGTACAGACCACCTGTCTTAGTACAGACCCCCCTCAGTACAGATCCCCCTTCCCACTAAGTACAGTGGGGATTGAAAGTTTGGGCACCCCAGGTAAAATTTTGTATTAATGTGCATAACGAAGCCAAGGAAAGATGGAAAAATCTTCAAAAGGCATCAAATTACAGATTAGACATTCTTATAATATGTCAAAAAAAGTTAGATTTTATTTCCATCATTTACACTTTCAAAATTACAGAAAACAAAAAAATGGCGTCTGCAAAAGTTTGGGCACCCTGCAGAATTTATAGCATGCACTGCCCCCTTTGCAAAGCTGAGACCTGCCAGTGTCATGGATTGTTCTCAATCATCGTCTGGGAAGACCAGGTGATGTCAATCTCAAAGGTTTTAAATGCCCAGACTCATCAGACCTTGCCCCAACAATCAGCACCATGGGTTCTTCTAAGCAGTTGTCTAGAAAACTGAAACTGAAAATAGTTGACGCTCACAAAGCTGGAGAAGGCTATAAGAAGATAGCAAAGCGTTTTCAGATGTCAATATCCTCTGGTCGGAATGTAATTAAGAAATGGCAGTCATCAGAAACAGTGGAAGTTAAAGCAAGATCTGTAAGACCAATAAAAATATCAGACATGTGCCAGGTCCCATAACTGGATTCACCAGAAACAACCAGCTTATTTGCTTTCAACAAAAAATCTATTTCCAATTCTTTATATTTTAGATTGAAAGCATAAGCTAACTTGTACCTGGTTCCAAAAATGCAGTGCAGAACCCTGGAAAATGTACTATTTGATGCATAACCTTTTTTACTATATTCACTTTAGGGTGAAACCAGTATTGTAATTGTAGCGATAGATAGAATTTAGAGGTAATGTGATGGGTTTAAAAAAAATGACATTATAATATTACAAGAAGAAAAAAGATTTGCAGAATTTATCATAGGTACCTATAAACACATATGCCGTGTACAGACGATCGGACATTCCGGCATGTAAAGAAAACTCTCATCTGATCCTACATTGTCAATGATGGGATATATCATCTTCTTTTTTTTTTATCATTTTAAAGCTCATGTTTTTTGGTCTAAACTGCTATCACTTTCTACAGTTACTTCAGTATGTTTTGTACTATCTCTGTCGTTGTCAGGTTTATTTTTTTGCTAATCCGCCTTTTGCTCTTCAACCGATATTCCATTTCCTGACTTCAGTTTTAAGTTGTGGTTATGCTTCTGCTAACGGCTCACTTTCAGATCAAGTTTATTTTACGGCTTTAACATTTCCATTATCACAATTCCTCTTTTTTTTTTTTTTATTATTACATTTTTATTTTTTTAGATTCAGCATTAGAGTCAAATAGAGTACAAAACATATGTTTTTCATAGTATCAACAAGAACTACATAAACATAAAACATCCCAAAGTATTATATTCAAAAATAGAAAGAAATAAACAAAACAAAAAAAACAGAAACAAACCACTTCCATTCTTGACATACACCAGGCATGTCCAAAGTCCGGCCGGGGGCCAAATGCGGCCCCCCTGTTGATTTAATATGACCCCCCTGGGGATTTGGATATATATATTGTTTGTGGACCCCCAGGGTCACAAAAGATATATACTGTATTTATTGGCGCTGCCTTGGAGGGAGCAGGACGAGCTCCATCAGATTACATGAAGAGAATCTCCTGTTTACTCAGCAGCGTCTCTATAGGAAGTCCCGTCTCCTAGGATGCCACTGTACGACTGTTCTGTCTATCATAGGAGGCGGGACTTTGTATTAAAGAGGCCAAAGGGTAAACAAGAGATTCTTCTGTTTGTAATCTGTCGGCACTTTTCCCGCCCCCCTTCCTCTGCCTTCCGAGGCTACAGATGGGTATCGTTCAGGCTGCACTGATGGCAATGGTAAGGCTGCATTCATGGCACATGTGAAGCTGCATTTATGGCACATGTGAGGCTTCATTGGTTGCAATGGTAAGGCTGCATTCATGGCAATGGTAAGCCCATGTGTGTTATACGCCGATTAATATGGTATATCCAAATAACACGTCCAAGCTCAATTCTACATTCAGTCATTGCACCTCTATTCTAGGTAAGTGTTTGGCTGAAGCCATTTATTATCAATCAACTCTGTTTACTCTTTTTAAATAATAATCACAACAGAAGCTACCCAAATGACACTGATCAGAAGTTTACATACCCTGGTGATTTTGGCCTGATAACATGCACACAAGTTGACACAAAGGGATTTAAATGGCTATTAAAGGTAACCATCCTCACCTTTGATCTGTTTGCCTATAATTAGTGTGTGGTCAATGAGTTTCTGGACTCCTGACAGACCCTTGCATCTTTCATCCAGTGCTGCACTGATATTTCTGGATTCTGAGTCATGGAGAAAGCAAAAGAATTTTCAAAGGATATGTGGGAAAAGGTAGTTGAACTGTATAAAATAGGAAAGGGATATAAAAAGATATCCAAGGAATTAAGAATGCCAATTCGCAGTGTTCAAACTCGAATCAAGAAGTGGAAAATTAGGGGTTCTGTTGAAACCAAACCATAGTCAGGTAGACCAACTAAAATTTCAGCCACAACTGCCAGGAAAATTGTTTGAGATGCAAAGAAAAACCCACAAATAACTTCAGGTGAAATACAGGACTCCCTGAAAACAAGATGCACAATAAGGAAGCACTTGAAGAAAGATGGGCTGAGAGTTGCCAGAAGAAAACCATTATTACACAAATGTCACAAAGTCTCCCGCTTACAATACGCCAAAAAGCACAGAGACAAGCCTCAAACTTTCTGGCACAAAGTCATTTGGAGTGATGAGACCAAAATTTAGCTTTTAGGCCACAGCCATAAATGTACATTTGGAGAGTCAACCAGGCCTATGATGAAAGCTACACCATTCCTACTGTGAAACACGGAGGTGGATCGTTGATGTTTTGGGGATGTGTGAGCTATAAAGGCACAGGAAATTTGGTCAAAATTTATGGCAAGATGAATGCAGTATGTTATCAAAAAATACTGGAGCAACATTTGCATTCATCAGACAGGAAGCTGCGCATGGGACGTATTTGGACAACATGACAATGATCCAAAACACAAGGCCAAATCGACCTGTCATTGGCTACAGCAAAATAAGTGAAGGTTCTGGAGTGGCCATCTCAGTCTCCTGACACTTCAATATCATTGAGCTACTCTGGGGAGATCTCAAATGTGCAGTTCATGCAAGGCATCCCAAGAATTTACAGGAACTGGAGGCTTTTTGCTAAGAGGAATGGACAGCTTTACCATCTAAGAAGATAAAGAGCCTTATCCAGAAATACAACAAAAGACTTCAAGCTGTCATTGATGTTAAAGGGGGCAAATCATGGTATTATTAACCGCTTGCCGATCAGCACACGACGATGTACGTCGGCCCACGGGTCCCACAGTCTCGATGTCAGCCGGTGTCCCACAATCATAACATGGAGCTGCAGAAGAGGGAGATGTAAACAAGGCATTTCCCTGTTCTGCCTAGTGACATGACAGGGATCTACTGCTTCCTGTCATCGGTAGAAGTGATTGATGTCATGTCAGTGGTAGCCCACCCCCCCAGTTAGAATCACTTCCTAGGACACACTTAACCCCTTGACTGCCCCCTAGTGTTTAACCAACTGATCGCTGTATAAATGACAATGGTCCCAAATGGTGTCCGATGTGTCCGCCATAATGTCGCAGTCACGATGGACACCCCCACCCATTCTGGGTAAAACTATCACCCCTAGCACCAAAGTTAAAAGTCCCTGAGTCATTTTTGACACCCACATGACAATGGATGCACAAATAGGGTCAGTAGTCAGCGGATCGCATCATCTGCTGCGCCTACTACGCAGACTCATTCCCTTTATCCCAAAAGAAGACATAGCAGTCGTGGTGGGAACAATTATCAACTACAGACTTGACTATGCAAATGCCCTTTATCTCAGACTCCCCAAATACCAAATCACTCGTCTGCAAGTCATTCAAAATACGGCCGCTAGACTGGTGACTGGGAAAAAAAAAACATGGGAATCAATCTCACCTTCACTGAGATCCCTTTATTGGTTGCTAGTAAAAGAATGAATTACTTTCAAGGCACTCTGTCTAACACATAAGTGTGTTCAAGGAAATGCCCCCCAATATCTATGCGAAAAACTAAAAGCTCACAACCTCAATCGCGTTCTGCGATCCACCAACCAAAATCTATTGCAGTCCAAGGACCCAGACTATAATTTTTGCAAAACCAATAAATATACACTTATTGCAATTTTTATTTTACCAAAAATATGTAGAAGAATACATATCGACCTAAACTGAGAAAGAAATGCCTTTTTTTTTTATATATATATATTTTTGGGGGTATTTATTATAGCAAAAAGTTAAAAATACTGGGTTTTTTTTCAAAATTTTCGCTTTTTTTGTTTATAGCGCAAAAAATTAAAACGCAGAAATTATCAAATACCACCAAAAAAAATCTCTATTTGTGGGAAAAAAGAGAATTCAATCGTCAGTTAAATCGTCGCAGTGCCGTATCGCAAAAAGTGCTCTGGTCAAGAAGGGGATAAACTCTTTTGGGCCTGAAGAGGTTAAAGTGGAGGTCCACCCTAAAGAACAAAATTACACCAAAATCCCACAAAAAAATTGAAAATAAATACATACTTACCAGAAATTGCGGTTGCTATGCTCTGCCTCTTCCTAGTCTCCTTCCTTGTACTCCTCGCGTTGTCTTCTGGGGAATGGGGAGCACTGCCTTTTGAGAGCCGTGTGTATCCCAGAAAGCAGCCGCCCATTCACAAAGTGCAGCAAGACTCGCGCATGCTCAGTAGGAAACGGCCAGTGAAGCCGCAAGGCTCCACTGCCTGTTTCCCTTAGTGAGGATGGCGGCGCTGGGACCTGCCAGGATCGAGGGATCGGCCTCGGGGGGCTGACATTGTGGGCACCTAGGACAGGTAAATGTCCCTATTAAAAGTCAGCAGCTACAGTGTTTGTAGCTGCTGACTTTAAATTAAAAAAACAATCGCAGATGGAACCCCGCTTTAAGAATGGGGGTATGTAAACTTTTGATCGGGGTCATTTGGGTAGTTTATGTTGCAATTATGATTTAAACATTGATAGCAAATGGGAATTTTTTTATTAATTAATTACATTTTTTAAACAAAACTTTAGCTTTAAAAGCAAGCAGAACACAACACTAGGAAGATGAAAAAACCCATGAGTTTAAAAACAGTAAAATTATATACATATACTCCAGAACACAGATAGAATGGTGACCAGGTCCCCTCTAGTTCCAGCATTAAAAAACTAAAAAAAACTAAGCACATCTATGTAACTAGGTCAGTGGTTGATGGGTCACAGGAAGCACTTGAAATTACCAGATTAATGCTACCTCCCTGTTCACCAGTCACAACCACCTACTGTATATAAAATGAGTAAACACAGGATGTGAGGGGTGCCTTGGGAACTTTAGCTTTAAAAGCAAGCAGACCACAACACTAGAAAGATGGAAAACAATAAAATAATATACATATACTCCAGAACGCAGATAGACTGGTAACAGGTGACCTGGTCACCTCTAGTTCCAGCATTAAAATAAAAAAAAAGCTAAGCACATCTATGTAACTAGCTAAGGTCAGTGGTTGACGTGTCACAAGAAGCACTTGAAATTCTCAGATTAATGCTACCTCCCTGTTCACCTTCCACAACCATCTATATAAAATGAGTAAACACAGGATGTGAGGGGTGCCTAGGAAACCTCACAGGGCTTACAGAGCAAAACAAGGTTATCTTAAAGATCAGTGGCGGCTGGTGCTCCAAATTTTTTGGGGGGGCGCGAAAAAATAAATAAATAATTGCAGCCTCACTGTGCCCATCAAATGCAGCCAGTGTGGCATCAATTGTCACCACTGTGCCATGCCATCAAACGCAGACACTGTGCCATCAATTATTACCACTGTGCCATGCCATCAAATGCAGTCACTGTGCCATGCCATCAAACACAGCCACTGTTTTCAGGGACACACTTCTGTCAAGTAGAACAAGCTGGCTAAATTCAGGACGTTGCAGTAAAGAAATCATGGTGAGAAGGGGATCTGTCAGCATTAGTCTTTTAATTATTAATCATTGCGATAGGAAGGATTAATGCTTTCACGTCCCTGATGTCTTCTCCCGCCTTGGTGACACTACAGCCAATCAGGTTCCCGATAACCAGAATCCGGGAACCTGATTGGCTGAAACGGCTGTCAGTCTCATACAAGGAATGCAGGGAGGCTGCGCTCCGAGTATAGACATCCGAGAGCCGGAGGGTTGTACTTGGAAAGCCAATCAGAGCCAGCGGCTCTGAAAGGCACTTCCTCACAGCCAACCAGCTGCCGCTATTCAGGTAACCGGCACTCTATGTCCGGTTATATGAATAGACTAGTGGCAGCTAACAACAATGATAACACACATTCATTGCAATGAATGTGTGTTATTTGCGATAGGGGGTGGCGCTGCAGCGCCCTCTTTTGACGGCCACCAGAACTGCAGGTAAAATTTAAAATTACATTTTAAGCAAAATAAAATGTCTTAAAGGGCCTGTCTTTTTTTTTTTTACTACAGGAGAGGGGCGGCGCCCGGGCGCCCCCTATGGATGGGCCGCCACTGTTAAAGATATAATGTTTTTTGCTGTGTGGTGAAATTAGAGACCAATGTCTAATTTTGGTTGGCCGACATCATTCTGCTCATCTGTAGTTACTAGGCTGGATGAACTCAAAAAAAGGGGGAAAAACAATATCTATGGAGAGGTATTGAAGGTCGGACTGTCGAGGCCAAGGAAGTAGTATAAAAATATAATTTTAATATAATCATTGAATAAAACAAATTAGATACAAAGTAACATAAACATAAAAATAACAATAATATATATATACAGGTGAACCACTCTATACACAAAATCCCTAAAGTCGCCGACGCACGTTTCGCCGTGGGGCTTCTTCAGGACGGATGTTTAAGGATTTTGAAAAAATAGTTGTCTGTAAAGATACAGGGTTACATGTTATTCACATTATCACTATAGTAAAAGATTTTTAAAAAATACAAAACAAACCACACAACAATGAAAGGGAGAAAAATTGCAACGCATAATTACATGGCCGATGACTCTGCAACCAATGCAAACCAGGGCATGCAACCACAGTCGGGTATTCGATAGTATGTAGAATACTGGGTTCAAAAAAGTCCTCAGAACTTGTAGATCTATTTAATGGAGATATATATATATATTTGTATCGCTTAATATTTTGACTAGGAAGAGTAAGAAAAGGGGGAGAAGAAGGGGAAAGAGGCCAAGAAGGGATTTGTTAGTGTGTGAAAGAAGAAAACAAACGGTATTGAGGAAGTTACCTGTTAGTTGACAATAAAGTCAAGATAAGGGTATTCCTAGGATTCATACAAAAATTATATATGATTTTATTTTTTTGTATTTTTTATAAATCTTTTACTATGGTGATAATGTGAATAACATGTAACTCTGTATCTTTACAGACAACTATTTTTTCAAAATCCTTAAACATCCGTCCTGAAGAAGCCCCACGGCGAAACGTGCGTCGGCGACTTTAGGGATTTTGTGTATAGAGTGGTTCACCTGTATATATATATTATTGTTCTTTTTATGTTTATGTTACTTTGTATCTAATTTGTTTTATTCAATGATTATATTAAAATTATATTTTTATTCTACTTCCTTGGCCTCGACAGTCCGACCTTCATTACCTCTCCATAGATATTGTTTTTCCCCCTTTTTTTGACTTCGTTAACGGATGTGGCCCATGTGAGTGCATTTCCTTTGTTTCTTCTTATCCCCTTACTTCCCCAGTCCATCCCTCCCTTCCCTTTACCACTTTATTTTACTACATTTAAGCTGGATGAACGTTTTCAGGTGTTTTCTATCTTTTAATGGATGAGTAGAAGGAAAACATTCCTTATTACCCATCCCTTACCAACTCCTCCCTCAATTTGTTCGAAATTCGACCGTGTATGGCCTGCATTACACTCTTAAAAGTTGTTCAACTCTGTATTTTTCACCAGATAAAAAGGATTGTTTACACTAATAGTGTTATTCCCTGTAATTCAACACCAAAATATTACCACTTTACTCTAAAAAAATGAACACCTGGATTTTAACACTGGTGATTTTCCTGTGCGTTGTCTGCCCCTGGTTCTGGAAATTTGGAGAAATTTCAAGACGCTGGAGGGTGGAGACCAGCAGGGTCAATATGCATACTTTTGGGAGCTTAGCCAACCCCTAGGCAGTGACTTTTGTATTAAGGTTATTTAAAAATATGTTTTTTTTAATACTATCTTCATTCAATATTTGACATTTATAAAGACATTTTGAAATTTACATAATATGTAACTTCGGGCGTCCATTTTTTTAAAAGCTGCTCCTCTTCCTTGTGCTGTTCCGTGATAGGCGGAACACTCAGTTTCCCAGCAGAGCCTGTTTTCAGTGTTCCGAGGCTGAGGACGAGACGACGTCCGTGATAGGCAGATCACTGAGCCTATCGTGGAACAGCACAAGGAGGAGGCGTGTCTTTTAAAAAATGGACGCCCGCAGTCTGCATCCGACATATAAGCCAACCCCGATTTTTGAGCCAAATTTTTATAAGTATAAGTATAAAAGGTCATCTTATACGGTATGCTGGAGGGACTGCACTGATTTAATGAGTTGGCTAATTTTGTAAAATTTTTAAACCATTTTACCTTTTTATGAGCAATAAAAACTGTCAGGGGTTCTAATCCTTTTCCACTGTATCCATTCCACTGGATATTGCATGAGATAAAATACTGCATGGCTTCATTCGTAATATACCTCACATTTTGATTAATTAACTCATGCTTTATTTTAGTAGTGTTTCTTGTGAATTGCAAAAAAATGTTTGAGAAAAGCTATGAGTTATTTTATTTTAGATTTATTTTAGATTTAAGGACACTATTACACTGGGGCAGACGTGCGTAGTTTTGTGGCGCTTTTTACCCCCGTTAATGGTTGAAAAATGGTTAAAAGAGCTGCAGTGGCGGCGCTGCCCATTGATTTGGGCGGTGGCGCTTTGAGGTGCTGTAGGAGCGGTGTATACATCGCTCCTACAGCAGGACTTTTTTTTTCGCATCCTGCCAGCGCACCTCCCCAGTGTGGAAACATCTCGGGCTTTCACACTGGAGTGAGAGGAGAGGCGCTTTGAGACTCAGTGTAAAAGTGGCCTAACTCTTTGTGAATTGAGCCCTCAAGTCAACCCTAACTTTTAACAATTGGAAGAACCACCATTAACTTCAATCACTCGACTAAGGGCATCCTATCGGGGCTGATCTCACTTATACAACAAATAGTCCACAACTGACAACTCACTCTGTCCCCTCTGTCCCTGTTTCGTTTCCTGTCATCCCTTGTTTTACTGTAATGTTGAGAACCCTATAAATATATATTTTTTAAATCAGAACAGGTTTTATTGAGCAAAATAAAACAATCCTGTGTACATATATTGGAAAAGATAAAATGTTTCAAAAGACATACCTCAGGTAGTGCTTATACCATAAGAAAACAAGGCCAGTCAAAAAATAAGCAATCCAAAAATAATAACCATTAGAAATATGTTATATACATATAATATTCAAGAATGAAAACAAACCTCCCAGTCTCAGTACTATCAGACAGGTTTTTTTCCACCCCGCACATTGAAATAGTCTCATCTGGAATGGTTCCCTAGCACCCAACCCAGCTGTATTTAGCCAAGGGGCCCATAGCCTCTCAAACTTGCCCATACAGTCTCTATGTTGATATACAGTAGCTCACAAAAGTACAAGAGTACACCCCTCACATTTTTGTAAATATATTATTATATCTTTTCATGTGACAACACTGAAGAAATCACACTTTGCTACAATGTAAAGTAGTGTGTCTACAGCTTGTATGACAGTGTCAATTTGCGGTCCCCTCAAATTAACTCACCACACAGCCATTAATGTCTAAACCGCTGGCAACAAAAGTGAGTACACCCCTAAGTGAAAATGTCCAAATTGGCCCCAATTAGCCATTTTCCCTCCCTGGTGTCATGTGACTCTCTAGTATTACAAGGTCTCAGGTGTGAATGGGGACCAGGTGTGTTTAATCTGCCATCATCCCTCCTAGAAAAAATTCTCATACACCACCTTCCTACAAGCATAGATCCTATACTCCCCACCCAATTGCACCCCCCTTTCTGTACTAATGCCACCATAAATCTCCCTATTCCCTCTACTGTTGTGATCCTTCTCTTTTTAAATAAATGAAGTTTACCCTGAACATCTGAACATTGTTCTTTACCTACATTCTTGCCACTCCCGTCTTTCCTCTCAATACACAGACCTCAGACTGTATACAGCATAGTTCAATGTCGGGACAGGATAGGTTCTTCCAGATATGTCCTGTAGGCCGGTCTGCGGCCCCGAGGTGTGATTACACCCCTGGGCGACATTTGGCGCTAGAGGGGTTCTGACGGAGCCACTTTCCCCAGCAGCCAATTAGAGGAGTTCTTCCCTTGCTGGGCATGCTGGGGAGGGGTATATCTGTGGCAGCTGCCGCGTGTACTGGGTTGGTGGTCGGTTCCTCTTCTCTGCGCGGGGTCCACGTTCCAGGTGCGGCATCCACCTTCAGGGTGTGCGCATCCACGGACCCCACTCGCATGGCCCACCTGGCCAGAACCACCTATCCCATGGAGACCCATTCGGATGTCGATGGGGGCCCCAGTGACTTACTGGGTCCCCAACCTTACAGAGAAGATCCCAGGCTGTATGCCATTCGGTGGGGGATCGGCTTGAGGAGAACCTGGAGGCAGGTTATCCAAGAGGGCTTGAATGAACCATCGGGGATCTGGTTACTGGAATTGACAGGTACATGTCAGCTGTCAACCGGCGACCCCTTTCATTGCATTTACTGGGAGGATTTACTCAATCCAAATTGTTTTCTTGAGTACTTAAGTACTAAGCCTGTGGCAGAGGCCCGACCCAGGTCTGTCATAGAGACCTGTTCCTCACAGCAAGCTCCAAGTGACCTTCCGGCTGCCAGGCTTATAACAGGAGTCTGTCCGGAGGCACTTCACCCACTCCTCCTGAGTGGCGACGAACTGTATCTACTACTACCGAGAGCAAGACTGCTCTGTGTTATATCCAGGCCTGATACCGCACTGTTCTCTATTGCTTCATCAACCTTTCCTATCTCCTGTTAATGTTGGCCGTTGTTGTGCCCTGGAATAAAGCATTTAAAAATCCATTTGGTGACTGGATATTCGCTCACTGCTACTACTCACTGCTACTACCCCTAGACACATCACAAGGTAACTTAATATGCCGATCCCAAACAACAAACAGCGACTCCTGAGGGGGTAGCACTGCACAGAGAAACCAAAAGATGATCAAATACCTACAAAATAAAGCTCTGTTTGTGGGGAAAAAAAGAACGTCAATTTTGTTTGGGAGCCACATCTGCACTACCACGCAATTGTCATTCAAAGCGTGGCAGTGCCGAAACCGGAAAATTGTCCTGGGCAGGAAGGGGGTGAAAATGCCCGGGATTGAAGTGGTTAAAAAACAGAGATAGGGTATATGTCAAGAACCAAAATTACGAAACAGGCAGCAAACTGGAACCCTGGTGGAAGATTTGCCCATACCGTGTGGAAAATCAACCTTTTCTGAACATTTTAATGCACAATGTTGTAGGAGAGGGTCAAGGCAATGCCTGGAAATGTCTATATTGGATTTTGCTTAGGTTCCCCTTTTATGCCTGTTGCCAACTTGAGAGTTAAAGGGACCATGGACATACCCCCATTTTTAGGGTTACGAAATGAAAATTAAAGTGAAAAAAATAGTGCTAATGCAGCCACCTCATCTGAGGACTGGTCACATGCAATATACAGTTGTGCTTAAAAGTTTGTACTCCCTGGCAGAAATTGTGAAATTTTGGCATTAGTATTGAAAATATACAAAAAAGCATTCAAAGTCCAAAATAATTCATTTCAGTAACAAATGCAGAACAGCGCTGTAATTGGATATAGGTGTCCAACTCCACCATACAGTAGGCAAAAAGATGGAAAATCTTGATGTAAGGAAACATCCACAGTCTGTGAGTTGTCCAACAGTAGTGACAGATAGGAAAAGGAAGCGTGCACCAGCCAGCCCACTCTAAATCCACCACGTGTTGCAATCAAAATCCCCGCAGGGGTTCAAACTCACCAGACATAAAGTAATATCAGACCCTTCATATTAGCTTAGTAGGTAACTAATCGGATTTCCATCTAATGGGGATCACTCACAAGGAATCAGCCTCAGATAAGGTGAGATAATAAACAAAAAAGAGGAAGCAAACATAGCGTAACTCAACTTATTGAAAAAAAACCCTTCCAGCAAGTTTCCCAAGAATCCTACGTACACAATGTATAATGCAATGAACAATGTAAACATCACTTCACCAATCACTGATGTAAAGGATAGCGTCCTCAACGCGATCACCGTGAGGTTACCCGGCGGACTGTCCCTTCCTGGTTCCTTCAGTGTGGCGTGGATGTCATATGCGGCGTAGCGTGCAGCGATCGCTCTGACTAGTTTCGTCAGTATGTGACTTCCACTAAGAGCTCTTCACAATTAGATACGCCGTCGTAAGTACAAATGTGCGCCGTCGTATTTTTATGCCGATTCGCGAAGCTAGATACGCCGTAAAACAAGGCTTTAGCCACCCGACGTAACTTGCCTACGCCGGCGTATCGTGGGCGCATAGTTACGCTGGACGCATTCGGCGTTCCCATTATAAATATGCAAATGAGTAAGATACACCGATTCACAAACGTAGATGTGCCCGACCGCTTCATATACACGATTTGCGTAAGGCTTACGTCCGGCGTAAAGTTACCCCCCGCAGCTAATGCAAAGGTATGGGCCAGGGAATGACGCGTCGAATTTTACGTCGCGTACGCCGTTTACGTAGTACTACGTGAATAGGGCTGTGTGTAAGTGACGATCACGTCGTAGGCATTGCGCCGACGTCTCTTAGCGAGTATATGGGACATGATTATGAACATGCGCATGCATGCCCAGTTTGACCGGCCATTCTTTAGCATGGGGTCACGCTTAAATTAAATAGATGACACCCACCTCCTTCCTACTTTGAATTACGCGGGCTTACGCCGGCCAATTTACACTACGCCGCCGCAACTTACGTAGCAAGTGCTTTGTGAATACTGTACTTGCCTCTCTAAGTTGCGGCGGCATTGCGTAAAGAAGATACGCTACGCCCGCACAAAGATACGCCTCTCTACGTAAATCCGGGCCAATGAGTTTGTTAGCTCTCACATGGATACACTAAGCAGGCTAGACACTGAGGAGGTAGAAAGGAACAGTCAAAAGACCTGCATAACAAGGCAATGAAACTTTAAAAAGAGGGAAAAGGATATCAAAATATATCCAAAGCCTTAAATATGCCAGTCTTATTACTAATTACTTAATACTGTTTAAAAAAAAGTATTTCTTTGATGGAAGAATAAAAACAAAACAGTACACAGTCCATTTGCCTTTAGTAAATCAACCCCTGTGTCTCTACGGTTCCATTTGAATAAGTTCTCTGGTGTATAGTGTGCCCTGTGTAGGATGAATAATTGTGTTAGATTTTGTGTCGGAGATAGAGAGGCCTGGGGTATTGCCGAAAGTGTCAGTGCCCACTGTTCATCTGAGATTGGCCCTACTGTATATCTCCTGAACAGGCTTATCTTGCTGGTGTATCCACAGTGCCTTTAAATGTATCAAAAAATATATCATATAATTAAGATATCAATTTTTTTTTCTTATCGAGCAAGGTTATTATAACTGACTTATTAAACTTCAATTCATACGAACAACCCTGTGCTTTTAATGCATGCCTAAGCTGTAGAAATTGGAAAAATCTTTGATTTGGAATATTATATTCATCTCTTCATTTACTAAAGGTTTTCATCTCCTCTTCCTTATATAAAAACATATACATAAAATGAACTGAGTAATTGTGATTAAATGTTCAAAACGTTCTTCCAGCGGTCATAAAATAAATTGTAACAAGCCAAGTCTATAGGTGATTACATTTCAAGTGATTAAACTTTCAGGTGTCCACTTAGTCCTCTTGAACAATCTTCTTTAAAACCTTCCACCACACCATAAGTGCTCAGTGACTCCACACCCTAAGGAATTGCGCTTACCAATAGGACATGCCTCACATTCACATGTTTGGCAATATTGCAGAATCTCCAAAGGCATCAAACGACTCCATCAGTGCTCCAGCACCTCAATGTTATGTAGCGCCCCCCCCCCCCATTTGGCGGGGCGTTACGCTAAAGTTAGTGGGGAATGGGAGAGTTAAGTTGCTCCCACTCACAAATTGGTTAAGTTTAGGCTGCTGTCAGTTTAGAACTGCTTTCTAGGCCAGTCTGCATGCTAGGGGAGGTGTTTTTACCCCAGGGTGACAGTTGGTGCTGGAAGGGGTTCTGACAGAACCACTTTCTCCCAGCAGCCAATCAGAGGAGGATTTTCCCTCTAGACATGCTGGCGGGAGAGTATATCTGTGGCAGACGCCTGGGAGAAGCGTGCGACGTTCTACGTGGGGCCCGCGTTCCAGGTGCGGCATCCACCTTCAGGGTGCGCGCATCCATGGGCCCCACCACCGAGGCTTGCCTGGCCGAAGCTGCGCACCAGGCGGAGCTTCACCCTGACATCGAGGGGGGCCCCAGCAGCTTGCTGGGTCCCAGATCCTAAGCTGGGAGCTGTATGGTGGGGATTGGCTCGGGAGACTCAAAGGCAGAGGTTGTCCGCGAGGCCTAGGCGAACCACCGGGGATCCGGTCATCACTACATGACAGGTACACTTTAACTGTCCTCTGATGACCGTAGAGAAGTGACTTACTGGGAGGATCCATTAGTTCTACCCCTTTGAAAAGTATGGAAATTCCTCAGGCCTGTGGCAGAGGCCCTAATTCCTCCCAGTGACTATTGCAAGTGACCTTTCGGCTGCCAGGCCCAAGTTAGACGCCTGTCCGGGGCACTTTGCCCACTCCAGCGGGAGTGGCGACGATTAAGTGTGACTGTATTGAGAGCAAGCTGCTCTCTATAATATCCAAGGCCTGATACTGCAGTTTTCTTCCACTCATCAACCTTTCTCTATAGTGTGCCATGTTGATGTTGGCCATGTTGGGCCTTGGAATAAAACTTTGAAAACGCACTCTGATGTCTGGACACTCGCTTTATTCACTTTCCACAAGTATTCAACCCTAGACAAGTGTAATTGGTAACTTAATACGCAGACCCCGAAATCCACCAGCGGCTCCTTCGGGGGGTGAGCGATACAGTTATTACACATGTAAAATTAAAAATGGCTCCAATAGTGAAGTATATCTAAACTATTTATTTAAAAACAGCACAAGAGGCCTTCACACATCTGTTTGTTTTAATAGATGTGAGTGCAATGTATGAAGGCTTGTGCTGTTTTTAAATAAATAGTTTAGATATACTTCACTATTGGAGCCATTTTTATTTTTACATGTGTAATAACATTGAGGTGCTGGAGCACTGGTGGAGTCGTTTGATGCTTTTGGGGACTCTGCGATATTGCCAAGCATGTGAATGTGAGGCATGTCCTATTGGTAAGCGCAATTCCCTAGGGTGTGGAGTCACTGAGCACTTATGGTGTGTTGGAAGATTTTAAAGAAGATTGTTTGAGGCTGGGTTCACACTTGTTCCGACAACGCTCCTACATTGGAAGCTCATGTAGCATGACGTGTGAAAATCAATGTTTCCCTATAAGAGCTGTCTTAACTGGTCCTACACAAGTCGGTCCGACTTTTAAACTACTCCCTGTACTACTTTGGTTCTACATTGATCCTACTTCAGCCCATTGAATATCATTGAAGTAGGACCAAAGTAGGAGCCTTGTCCTGAGGCTGGGTTCACACTACACTGCACGACTTTCATCCTACTTTGCTCTGCGACATCTGTCCTACATTGATCCTACATTGATCCTACATTGGTCCTACATCCATCCTACTTTCATGAACAGGATACTACTTTGGTCCTACATGAGATAGACTGACTTGTTCTTTGACCAATCAAAACAATCCCAGAATGAGATAAATTCCTTTTAATGGTGCTGTAATCACATGTCAGGTGGCAAAAGTCAGATGGTTAGGACAAGGCTCCTACTTTGGTCCTACTTCAATGATATTCAATGGGCTGAAGTAGGATCAATGTAGGACCAAAGTAGTACAGGGAGGAGTTTCAAAGTCGGACCGACTTGTGTAGGACCAGTTAAGACAGCTCTCATAGGGAAACATTGATTTTCACACGTCATGCTACATGAGCTCCCAATGTAGGAGCGATGTCGGAACAAGTGTGAACCCAGCCTGACCATCCGACTTTTGCCATCTGACATGTGATTACAGCACCAGTAAAAGGAATTTATCTCACTCTGGGATTGTTTTAATTGGTCAAAGAACAAGTCAGTCTATAACAAAGTAGGACCAAAGTAGTATCCTGTTGATGAAAGTAGGATGGCTGTAGGACCAATGTAGGATCAATGTAGGATCAATGTAGGACAAATGTCGCAGAGCAAAGTAGGATGAAAGTCGTGTAGTGTAGTGTGAACCCAGCCCAAGAGGACTAAGTGGAGACCTGAAAGTTCAATCACTTGAAATTGAATCACTTATAGACTTGGCTTGTTACAATTTATTTTTGACCACTGGATGAACGTTTTGAACATTTAAACACAATTACTCAGTTCACCTTATGTATCTGTTTATATATACAGTACAGACCAAAAGTTTGGACACACCTTCTCATTTCAAGAGTTATCTTTATTTACATGACTATGAAAATTGTAGATTCACACTGAAGGCATCAAAACTATGTGGAATTATATACATAACAAAAAAGTGTGAAACAACTGAAAATATGTCATATTCTAGGTTCTTCAAAGTAGACACCTTTTGCTTTGATTACTGCTTTGCACACTCTTGGCATTCTCTTGATGAGCTTCAAGAGGTAGTCACCTGAAATGGTCTTCCAACAGTCTTACAGGAGTTCCCAGAGATGCTTAGCACTTGTTGGCCCTTTTGCCTTCACTCTGCGGTCCAGCTCACCCCAAACCATCTCGATTGGGTTCAGGTCCGGTGACTGTGGAGACCAGGTCATCTGGCACAGCACCCCATCACTCTCCTTCTTGGTCAAATAGCCCTTACACAGCCTGGAGGTGTGTTTGGGGTCATTGTCCTGTTGAAAAATAAATGATAGTCCAACTAAGCGCAAACCAGATGGAATAGCATGCCGCTGCAAGATGCTGTGGTAGCCATGCTGCTTCAGTATGCCTTCAATTTTGAATAAATCCCCAACAGTGTCAAGCACGCCCACACCATCACACCTCCTCCTCCATGCTTCACGGTGGGAACCAGGCATGTAGAGTCCATCCGTTCACCTTTTCTGCATCGCACAAAGACACGGTGGTTGGAACCAAAGATCTCAAATTTGGACTCATCAGACCAAAGCACAGATTTCCACTGGTCTAATGTCCATTTCTTGTGTTCTTTAGCCCAAACAAGTCTCTTCTGCTTGTTGCCTTTCTTTAGCAGTGGTTTCCTAGCAGATATTCTACCATGAAGGCCTGATTCACACAGTCTCCTCTTAACAGTTGTTCTAGAGATGTGTCTGCTGAAAAGGGTGGCTGCTTTGAAGAACCTACTTATGAGATATATTTTCAGTTGTTTCACACTTTTTTGTTATGTATATAATTCCACATGTGTTAATTCATAGTTTTGATGCCTTCAGTGTGACTCTACAATTTTCATAGTCATGAAAATAAAGAAAACTCTTGGAATGAGAAGGTGTGTCCAAACTTGTGGTCTGTACTGTATGTATGCACATTTTTTAGTATATGTATGATACACTCTTTCACAGCGGTACATTTATTTATTTTTGTTCAGTCACTGAACTTAGCGCTGGTATTTTGTTCACTCAGAATTTTTTTACATCACTATTTATTTAAAGTAGCTGCTTTAGAGTCTCTTTTTTATTTTCTTTTATTGTTTATTCTTTGGCGCAATGGGGTGTGAGAAGGTGGAAGGGCGCTTTTATACTCCTTTTTTCACCATTTTGTATTATCCGCATAACTACTGTTGTTCCAAATTTGAGTATATGAAGTGTATCCCTTCATTTCAGTAATTCTCCTCATTTCCTGCCATACCTTGTCAAATAATTTACCCGTAAAAAATTATTTATCGCACAATTGATTTCTCGAGTCTAATAAAGAAATTAATGGATGAACTTCATAAACTAATAGTAGTAGACTCTGTATAGGATCGGAGTCTAACGCCTCGTACACACACACGGTTTACTCGGCAAGAACCAGCAAGAAAACTGCTGGCAGAGCTTTCTTGCCAAGTAAACCGAGCGTGTGTACGAGGCTTTCAGGTTTCTGGACAAGAAAACTGCCCAGAATCTAGACAAGAAAAATAGAGAACATGTTCCCGTCGTGAGATTCTCTGCAGTTTTCTTGCCGAGAAACCTGAGAGTGTGCTTATCTGGTCGCCGTGGAAACCCGCGCAGGCTCAAAATGACTTTGATGCATGCACGGTAGCTTCCTAGGCATAGGTAGGGTGCAGCAAGATAGCGGCGATGGCATCGAATGTGACGAGCACATGCTCATCGCACGCGTTGACGTCACAGCGTTCTTTCCTTTCAAGAGAACTGTGGTTCTTTTCAAAAGGAGAGTCTGTACACTCGGACGGAAAGAGGTTCTTGCCAAGAATCTCGTCGGGAAAAGCAATGATTTTTTCCTGACGAGATTCTTGCCCGTGTGTACAGAGCTTAATACTACTGTCCATCAGCAGAAGTGTTGTAATTGTGAGGCCAAGAAATCATTTTTGGGATGGGGAATCGGCAATCCTCCCTCTTCTCTGCTTAACCTCCCTGGCGTTATGATTCTGTCTGGAATTTTGTACCAAAAGCGTTGCAATTGTTTTGCAAGGAAATGTGGTGTTATGTATTATAGGCCTGCAATTCTTAGTAAGTACTTACTTAAATCTATCTAAACAAGAGTCTAATAGGCATCCCGGGTATGATTTTTTTTTTTTTTTTTTATTAAAAATTATAATATAATAAATAATTATAAAAAATTATAACAAATAATAATATAATTATAGTAAAAATTATTCAATAATGTAATCAAATCAAAATCACTGAAATTTGCTCAGTTGCAGAATTTTTGCTGTCATAATTTTTTTTTTTATGACGAATTTCCCCACAGATCGCTATCGCTAAATTCTGCAAGTGATTATAATTTATTATCGCTGTTTTTTAGCTGCTCTAAAACAATTTTTGCCATAAAGGGACACTTTTGGTTGCTATGGGCAATCTACAGTTTGCAGGGAGAAAGAAAAGTTTTTATTATATAAAATGACATGCAGGGCACTGGGCAGACCACTAGGGACATGGGGGGTGTGTATTTTTTACATACAGTACTGTAATCTATAAGATTACATTGTACTGTATGTAAAGTGTTTGTTTACATTTTTGAATTTGGCGCCGTTCTCCGTCCCCGTGCGACGTAACGTCGCAGGGAACGGAGCTCGGCGGCACACGGGGACGCTGTGTGAATCGAGCGAGCACCCGCTCGCTCACACAGCGGGGATGCATCGCTGGATCCAGGGAGAAGGTAAGTAAACAGTCTCTGGATTCTGCGAGGCGAGCCCGTGTCTGACACGGGATCAACAATAGTAGCAGCAAATTTTTACCCCGTGTCAGACACGGGAAAAACGCCAAGGAGGTTAACATTAATGTTGTTAACTTTATGCGTGGTTGTTTTTTCCTCTAGATCAGCTCTCTTAAGAGAGATTCTATTTTTCTAAACCAAAATGCTGTAGTCCATATAGGTGAATTATTAAACACATATAGTAATTGCGGGGCCCATATTATTTTGATAAGGTTTGCTCTACCTATCACAGAACTGTTTAATCATTTATTAAGAAGTGTTAAAATTAGGAGATCTTTTGATACCAAGCCAAGGTCAGGTAGACCAAGAAAGATTGCTGGCAGAAGAATTGCTCAGGATACAAATAAAAACCCACAGGCAAATGCAGGAGAAATACAGGCTGCTCTCCAAAAAAGACAGTGCTTTTAAAAAAAAAAAAAAAAAACACAATTCAACGATACTCGAACAAAAAAGAGCTGCATGGTTGAGCTGCCAAAAGGAAGCCTTCACTGCACCAATGCCACAAAAAAGCCATGGCATGTTAAGGTGTTGTTTGGCATAATGTAACCAGGCTTTTTTGTACAGTAAAGGCTTCTTTCTGGCAACTTGACTATGCAGGTCTTTTTTGCTCAAATATCATCGTATTGCGCTCTGTAAAAACAACCACACCATCCTTTTCCAGAGCAGCCTGTATTTCTCCTGAGGTTAACCGTGGGTTTTTCTTTGTATCCCGAACAGTTCCTGGCAGTTGTGGCTGAAATATTTCTTGATCTACATGACCTTGGCTTGGTATCAATAGATCCCCAAATTTTCCACTTCTTATTAAAAGTCAGCAGCTACAAAAAGCTTAGCTGCTGACTTTTAATAAACCGACACTTACCTGCCCCACGGTCCAGCGATTTGGCCACCCGGAGGTTCGCTCCTCTCCCCCTCCTCTCCTCGGCACTGTCATAGCAACTCGGCCATGACAGCTTACGGCTTCACGGATGGGCGTGCACTGAGCATGCACTCTCGTATTGGCCAGCCGATCTTCTAGGACATGAGTTGTGTCCCTGAAGATCGCTGTCAGGGAGGGGCCGCTTAGGGCGAGAGGAGTAGTCGCCTAGGCGGTCAAAGAAAGGAAGAAGGAAGTGGGACAGAAAGTCCCACTAAAAAGAGGGTACACGCTCCTCCCCCCCAAAAAAAATTACATGCCAAATGTTGCATGTCAGGGGGTGAGGAGTGCTTAAAGCGGAAGTTCCACTTTTGTGTGGAACTCCGCTTTAAGTGATTGAACAGTACAGACTGGTATTTTTAAGGCTTTTGATATCTTTTAATATCCTTTTCCATCTTTGTAAAGTTTAATTACCTTGTTACGCAGGTCTTTTGACAGTTATTTTCTACCTCCTTGTGGCTCAAGTATCTATCCTGCTTAGTGCATCCATGTGAGAGCTAACAAACTCATTGACTATTTATACCCAGACACTAATTGTGATTTAAAAAGCCACTAATGTGGGAAATAACCTTTATTGACATTTTAACCTGTGTGTGCCAGCTCATGTGTCTGTACCAAGGCCAAACATTCCAGGGTAAACTTTTTATCAGGGTGATTTCTGTTATCATTATAATTTAAAAAGGATCCAAAAAATGATGTGATAATAAATGGCTTTATGTGATTGCTATCCTTAAATAAAAGACAGTTTTTTTGGCATGATCAGTGATATTTTCAAAATTAATGCCAAAATTTCTCAATTTCTGCCAGGGTATGCAAACCTTCGAGCACAACTGTATTACATTTCTATGGATTCTATGGTTTGGATGTGCTTTAAATGTAGTAGTGTGTGTTGCATGTTGGATAATGACATATTGAGTTTTACCTTTACAAAAAGAACACTCTTAGAACATACTTAATTAATGTATTTTACATTTAAAATCTACTTTGTTTTTTTAGTACACATTTGTTTAGTAAAGTTTTGTTTAAACAAACATGTCATACTTACCTCCACTGTGCAGTTCGTTTTGCAAAGAGTTGCCCTGAATGTCCTCTTCTGGGGTCCCGCCGTGGCTCTCGCGGCTCCTCTCTGCAAGTGCTAACCTCCTCTCTTCCGAAGGGGTTACCTTGCGGGCGCGTTCCCATGTGATACAGCCGGTGGCCATAGCGACCGAGTGTATGGCTCGGCCCCGCCCCAGAGTGCGGCGTCATTGGATTTTATTGACAGCAGCGGGAGCCAATGACTGCGCTACTATCAGTCTAGCCAATGAAGAGCCAACAAGAGCTGGGAGAAAGCAATGCGGGATCGCGCCCACAGGGATTGGGGACTCAGGTAAGTAAAACGGGGGCTGGGGGGGAGCGGACACAGCAAGGCGTTTTTTCACCTTAATGCAAAGGATACATTAAGATGCAAAAACATAAACCTTTACAACCCCTTTAATTAATTAAAAAGTTGTAAAACTAGATGTCATAGAGCAGCACATCTATTATTTTTGTACTAGCTGTTTTAGGTATTGTTCAAATGCTACTTTGACTTTCTCAATAATATGAGTGCTTCTATACTGTACCAAAAATTTTTTTAAAAATAAATAAAGGATGCGTATCCTGTTTCTGTGGTCTGCCTATTATGTGTAGGGGATGTGGATTATGAGCAAATGTGTGGGCTGGGTTGTAAAAACCCTTCAGTTTTACTCAGCAGCAGGTTTCAACCAGATTCTCATCACTATCCAAGTTACTAAAAGAACAACTTTCAAGGTCTGTTCAGCAAAAAAAAATACAGAAGTGTCTAGTTAAATCTCTGATATAAAAAAAAAACATACCTGTTGGTGGCTTCTGTACAGGAAAAGAGCCTTTTTGCTAAGAAGATTTTTGTGAAGATATCTAATACAACATGCAACGGTACCTTGTAATTTGTGCTCTTCTGTTATCTCTTATGGCCATGGTCCTTGGAGAAAAATCTGTTGTAAGTATCTTCACTATAAAATATTGGCATTTACAAAACAATATCCAGGAAATAGACAGCATTCACTGTTTCTATACTGTATATCTAGTATTGAGCACTACCATTAAAAATAGTTACAATTGTAATGATTTATGGGGTAGCTTCATGTACACTGAGGTCATCATAAGGGAACACTGAGACATAGTATAGAAAACTAAGTAATGTAATGTAAGTAATGTTTTATTGATAGGCAATATTGAATATTTATAACAAATATTTTAAAATTCATTTTTAAATGGAAACCATGTTTTTTTATTTAAAGTTATATTGGTTATTTTGTAGAATACAGTATATTCATACTTATGGCAAATGCTAATGCCTTGCACTGTGATTACATTGTACTTTATTTGTCACTCCGTTGCTTTTATATGTTTGAATATGTTTGTTATACAGTATCTTGATAGTAGTTTTCATGGATTGATAAATGTTGAAAATGGTAAAGGAAGTGTAAATGCTTCCATGATGGCTTATTTGATTTTATCCATATAGTAAACATTTGATTGGTCATTGTGTAGTGGCCAAGCAGGTGATGATAAATGGTGACATAACTAGCATGTATAAATAAGCAAACATTTAAAAAAAATCATCTTGCCCAACATTTACACATTTACAGGCAAGATAATGCAAATTAAGGCAATAAAAAATAAATACAAATCAAGTTGATTTAGTTGGATTGTTTATTGATCTAATAATCAGTTTGTGAAGATGAGTGAGTTATTAAATCAGCTTCACAGTAGCAGGGATCAGAGAAATCCAGGCGACATGTAATTCAATAAATATTTCATTATTCCAAAGTCAGTACAAAGTTGATTGTTTCCTAGGAATAATTCCTAGAAAAATGATTAGAGGCGAACACTGGGCAAAAAATATACATGTTTCAGTTAGTCGGTAGCATGAACATAGCAGGTTTTTGTTCCCCGTAACATAGTTTTATTACCTGTTGATTTATTCAGTAGATCAACATTTTTTACTTCTGTTTTGGCTTCTGTTTTGGCCAAAGCCAAAATGGCAGCCCCATGAGTTGGAATAAACCATATAACACTGACAGGGTTGCATGCTTATGCTTATAATGGTCAGCTTGTAATAATATGGTTAAACTTTTTTCCTGTTACTGTAATTTCTTTTGGGGGGGGAACCTCCGTCCGGTCGGGTCTGGTGCGCTTACCCCATCCATGGTAGGCAGCGATACTCCTGTGCTTCACTGGTGGCTTCTCTTGCTCGGCGGTGGCGGCAGCGACAGCTTTCCCTTCCCCTACTCTCCACGGGCATCATGGGGGCTTACGTTTTCTCTCTCCTCCTCGGTGGCCATTTGGGACTCTTCTCTTTTTGGTCAATCGGAAAACTCAGACCTACTTCTGATTAGCCTGATTGAGGATCAGTGTTTCAGTAGCAAATATTCATTAATTCGCTGTTGTAACACCTGGGTGGGCTCATAGCACAATGCTCTGTGCCACGAGCCTACCCTATTTTGAAGCCTATTAGAGCCTCTGGCTCTAATCAGGTGCTTCAAAAAACACCCCCGCAGCTGTAATTCATGCGCCCGGCATCCTGAAAGGGGCCATATGCATAAATAGACAGGCCACCATTGCTGTAACTGCTTAAATAGTGTTAGGTGAAGTTACATACAAGGGGTCCCCCGACTTACAAACGCCCGACTTACAAACAACTCCTACTTACGAACGGGACTTATCTGCCGTTCTGCGCATGTGCGGCTATTTTCGGCCATTCAACGTAGGGCACATTTGATGGAACATCGGAAAACAACATATCTCCCAGACATCGGAAAATTGAGTAATTGCCGTTCTGCGTGTGCAGTTTCTGACTCACGAACATTTTCAACTTAAGAACAAACCTAAAGTCCCTAACTTGTTAGTAAGTCGGGGACCCCCTGTACTTAGGTTGAAAAAAAGGCAATCTAATTCAAACAAAAAAATAAATAAATAAATAGAAAACCTTCATATACATAATCCTATGCCCATAATTGATCCAGTGGGGGAAAAATTCCTCCTGATCCCCCAGGAAGCAACATTAGTCTGGCCATATATTATACCATTTTCTTGCAAAATTTTCCATTAGATTTACCAAAACCATATAATATGAGGTTAAACTGTTAAAAAACAGTATAATGTGTGGCCAAATTTATGCTTTAATTTGGATGTCTTTTTTTATCTCTTACTTTTACCAGTTAGGGACCCTAAACATAAGAGATACACCCTAAAACATTTTAGGGAGCCTTTCCTACAATCAGTTCTTCTCTCTCTTTTGTTCGTTGCTATTGCTGGCAATTACCAGGTGTCAAAATTGACGGTTGGCCTCACTTCTTCCCCAATAAGCTTCTAACTTCCTTTCTCTTAACTTTTATGCCGCGTACACATGGTCGTTTTTTGTGATGAAAAAAAAAACAACGTTTTCTGTGAAGTAAAAAACGACGTTTTTGAAACGTCACTTTTCAAAGACAATTTTGCATACACACCATTGTTTTTTCACAAAAAGCGAGGTTACGTTCACCATTCTTTTCCATTGAAGCTTGCTTCATAACTAGCCTTTGGGCATGCGCGGGTTGAAAAACGTCGTTTTGAACGACGTTTTTGCTACACACGGTGACTTTTTGTGAAACGAAAAACGACGTTTTGAAAAACGACACAAAAAATTCAAACATGTTGGAATTTTTTTTTGGTCGTTTTTTTGAAGACAAAAAACAACGTTTTGCCCACACACGATCAATTTAAATGACGTTTTAAAAAACGTCGTTTGTTTTCATCGCAAAAAACGACCGTGTGTACGCGGCATTATGGTTCACTGAGCTGAGCTTGAAAGTGAAAGAAAATTAACGGTCAACTGTCTTCTGAGACCTATGGGTATTTTAAAAAGTATTGGACTAGGTATACAAAACAGCTCTGGTATATAAAATATTCCATCCCACCCTTTTGTACATTACTGAATTTCATAGGCTTAGTGAAACAGTAATTTTTACGTATATGTACTTAGTATATTATTGGAGTTAAAATGAACACTGTGCAATGCCTACTGTAATCTTTGGTATTCATTACAAATAAGATTAGTTCACACAAATCCATCTGGTATTTATTTATTCACACCTAGTGCAGTGGGACTGCATTGGGTGGCCTTCTCCAGTGCGGTCTCATTACAATACGGCCTTCTCCTTTGTGCCCAGTTCAAACCATTGCGGTGGTGTGCGCTCCAAAAAAAAAACATGCATGCAATACTTCTTTCCAGCGCAGCGCAGGGCAATCCACTACCATCCACTGCGGTACTGATTGCCCACCATGCTGGTTGCTGGACTCTTGAGGCATGTTGTTTTGACCTTAAATTGGGGCTTTTTACCCAGCTATCTTTCTTAACCTTTGCCATGGATAAGTTATGAGCATCTTAAGCATATTTTGACTTGATGGTGTTATGTTTTCATAGACCTGCTGGGTGTATTACCATTAAAACAATAAAACCGCCCATTTATATACATATTGCTGATGCAGACCAATGTGTGGCAATTAGGATTTTTTTTTGGAGGGGGGGGGGGGGTTTCCAACCATTTTTTGATAATACAGTATGTTGTTTTGAACCTGAAGAAGACTCCTTTGAGTTGAAACGCATCGGACTCATGTTTTTAAAAAAATGATTGTACATTGCGATGGACTGTGGTTTGATTTTAGACCAGTGGTGTTTTTAATTACTTTTGTATTAAAAAAAAGTAATTGATTATATTCCATTGATGCCCAAAAAAATCCCATCCAAATCTTGCAGCATCTATTATGTTATCAGGAATGTGGTACCATTTGTTTTCTAGCTTAGCATTAACACTGGTGAATTTTGTAATCCACTACTTCACAGCTCACTGATGTTAATTAGCCCTTTAGAGTTGGCAGAATAAAATATATATATATATATATATATCCTACTTACACCTGGCAATCATATTCTAACTGTCAAGTAAAGTGTGGTTAAATGATAAAAATGAGTTTTTAAGAGTTTAGTTCAGTCGGTATAAACACAGAACTTCCAAGACTGATAGAGTGTTGGCCACTACTTTGTGTTTTTGGCGCTATACAGCTACAGTTCACTATACCTGTTCTAAGCCTGGAGCTGGGTCATTACAATAGGAATAAACAGTCCTCTAGCTGAGTTGAATTTCTTAAAGTTGCCTTTTTTAGAGAAAGAAAGAACAGATCGGTGATGGTTTTTGTGCAGTGAGGGTAAGGGATGATCAGAGTTTTACAGATTAGCCTTCCTGCTCTAGCCAAAGCTGCAAAGCAGTGGGCCATCAGTAAACCAAGGGAGCCCAATCTCTGTAATCATTTAATAGTGACTTTTTAATACTGTGCAGAAAAGCAGGAAGTAGACTTCAGGGTCCTGAGAGGAATCCACTTTAATACATATTTCCAGCATTTCTACAGTATGCCACAACCAATAGTTTACATTTACCAATTATTTTTCGTACATAAGCTTCAGGTCCCAGTTACACTTCGCCAGTTTAGTGCTGTACATACATGCAGCTGAATGGACAAAAGAAAAAATTAAGATTTTTCTGGCACGGTGCACCACAACACAGGGTAATACATTACAATACGATGTGATGTGCTGCAACACATGTGATGCGTAAGTCCATTGCCTCAGTGCATCGGGGTTCCGGAAAGCATGGGGTCCTCAGAGTATGTATACATGGGCATTAGAAGAGGTAAACAAGGCACGGTTTCTGCAACATTTAGGGGAAATGGCCTACTTTTTAAATGGGTTGGATTTAATTTTAACCTGCTTTCGCTTGTGTTGGGATTGACTTGCAATGGGTGGGGTTCAAGTAGTTTAGAAAGAATAGGCACCAGTATTGGAAGGGCTTGTAAATAACTCTCAGTTAAGAGGATGCTTACAAGATTTTATTTTAAGCTTTATGTTTTGTCTCCTGGCAGGACAACCAAGTGCAGAACTCAACAGCAAAAAGTCCTATTAATGGAGCTTCGGGGACCACAATCATGTTTCTCACCATCCTAATGTGTTCATTCTGTCATTTCATCTTAAAGAAATAAAATACGGTGCTACGATGATGAAGATTATGAAATGTCATCTCATTCAGTACTAAGAGAGCTTTGAATCTTATCAAGAACCCTTTATACCAATGAGCAGAAAGCCTGAAGACTCCAGATAATTGATACCAAACCTTTCAAGATATATTTTTCCATATCTTCCATGGCTCTTTAGATATCTTGTTAAATAAAATGTGTTAAACCAAATTGTGTTTTGTTTAATTTCAAAATTACCAGACAGTGACAGTAGACTTTATTACTAACAAAAGATCAAGATAAATTCTTTGGTATTAACACCCAGCTTGCATAGACATTAAACAAAAATAAACCTTCACCTGCTTACAAAAGAATTGCAGTTAAAAGCACAGACAAATCAAGTACAGTGGAACATCGGATTGCTAGTAACGCGGTTAACGAGCATTTTGCAATATGAGCACTGTATTTTTTTAAATCGTAACTCGGTTTGCGAGTGTTGTCTTGCAAAACTACTAGGGTTCAAACCAAAGCGGTGTGCAGTACCGCGTTCGGCCTGAGGTGGGGGGGGGGGGCGCCGGAGCCGAGTAGAGCCAATCAGCGCCGCTCGGAAATGTTAGGAAAGACTCGGAAATACGCAATTCCCAAGCCTTTCCAAGGTTTGCCGAGCTGTTCTTGGGCCTTTTCTATGTGTTCCAGAGGCTCTCCGGTGCCCTGCACCTCTGGCCACATGCAGTATTGCATGCCATTGAAGTCAATGCGGAAATTTTTTTTTTTTGTTTCCATTGACTTAAATGGGGAACTCGCTTTGATATGCGAGTACTTTGGATTACAAGCATTCTCCTGGAACAGGTTATGCTTGTAATCTGAGGTTCCACTGCGATTCAAATGCTTGCCTGCAGTGATGCAGGACGGGCGGTGAGAGATGATGTAATCTCTCTGCTCCCCGGCCATCTGATTGGCCAGCAAGCCCGCTCACCTGCCAACTGTTCCGCCCGTTCACTGAGCCGCTGACCCGCCCGCTGACTGTTCCCTGTTCTGCCCGCATGCTCGGCACCGGGGCTCCTCACATTGGGATCCGCACACAGAGCGGGCGGCAGTTTGCCGCCCCCCTGAAAGTGCCGCCTGGGACCGAGGTACCATCGGTTCCCATGTTAGGACCGGCCTTGAGTAAGAGGGAGACAGTGACTAGTTATCTCACATAGTAAACGAATAAGGGAGATTCAAGAAACTCCCCAAGGGGTCCACATTTCCCCTAAACTTGGATTTGTTTTTGTTAATTGTAGAAATTAAAGAAATTAAATTAAAGAAAAACTCCTCCATCCGCATAGTGTGGTTCATCTCGGCTACCCCACTCCTGTAGAGTTGGCGATATGTGAGATTTCCAATGTCTTGGAATTAATGCCCTGCCTGCCATCAGCATGACGTTGAAAAAGGTATTTTTAATGGATTTAAATGATTTAGGGATCATAGAAAAATGTGCTTTCTTTGGGGTCTCTGGTTATTTTTTTCCTGTGACCAAATGACTAAGCTTAAATATAGGCCTTTAACTAGTGTAGTAGAATACTAACTTTTTTTCTGCCCATTATTATATATTTACAATGAGGGAAAAAAATATTTGATCCCCTGCTGGTTTTGTATTTTTGCCCACTGACAAAGAAATGATAGGTTTATTTTAACAGTGAGAGAAAGAATAACAAAAAGAAAAATCCAGAAAAGCATTTGAAAAAAGTTATAAATTGATTTTCATTTTAATGAGTGAAATAAGTATTTGACCCCTTAACAAAACATGACTTAGTACTTGATGGCAAAACCCTTGTTGGCAATCACAGAGGTCTGATGTTTCTTGTAGTTGGCCTCCAGGTTTGTACACATCTCAGAAGAGATTTTCTCCCAGTCCTCTTTGCAGATCCTCTCCAAGCCATTAAGGTTTTGAGGCTGACGTTTGGTAACTTGTGCCTCCAGCTCCCTCCACATATTTTCTATGGGATTAAGGTCTGCAGACTGGCTAGGTCACTCCGGGACTTTAATGTCCTTCTTCTTGAGCCACTCCTTTGTTGCCTTAGCCGTGTGCTTTGAGCCATTGTCATGCTGGAATACCCATCCACAACCCATTTTCAATACCCTGGCTGAGGGAAGGAGGTTCTCTCACCCAAGATTTGATGGTACATGGCCCATCCATCATCTATTGGATGGTGTTCTTGGGGTCATAGGCAGCATTCCTCCACCTCCAAACACGGCGAGTTGATGCCAAAGAGCAAAATGTTGGTCTCATCTGACCACAACACTTTCCCGCAGTTCTCCTTTGAATCATTCAGATGTTCGTTAGCAACGTTCAGATGGGCCTGTACAGGTGCTTTCTTGGGCAGAGGGACCTTGCGGGCGCTGAAGGATTTCAGTCCTTCACGGCGTAGTGTGTTACAAATTGTTTTCTTGGTGACTATGGTCTCAGCTGCCTTGAGATCATTGACAGTATTCTCCGATGTAGTTCTGGGCTGATTCCTTACTGTTCTCATGATCATTGAAACTCAATGAGGTAAGATCTTGCATGGAGCACCAGACCGAGCGAGATTGGCAGCGTGCATTACATATGCCTAACCACTGTACTATGTATAGTACACACACCTGGCACCTGCACTCTGTACACTAACTATTCCTGACCCAAATTTTCCCTTACTAAAGTTTTTTCATACATTACTACATGATAGTGCAAGCACCTTCCAATGCGTGCATACAAAATTACGTTTGTGTTCATAAAGCACCCTTCTTTCCTTAAAAAATAGAAGTTGCAGTAGAGGAAAAAGTGACCAGCTCCCTTTGTGGTCGCTACAAAGGAACCAGGAATAGACCCTGATCACCTTTTACTATTACAGTATCAGGTAGGCTGCAGAATTATGCAGAAGTTATCTTTGGCCAAAATATTACTCCCTGTATTCTTACTGCATCTCTAAAAATACTGAAGCCATTTATTATCAATCAACTGTGTTTACTCTTTTTAAATCATAATCACAACAGAAGCTACCCCAATCAAAAGTTTACATACCCCAGTTGCCCTCTTTAACATCAATGACAGCTTAAAGTATTTTGTGGTATTTGTGGATGAGGCTCTTTGTATTCTCAGGTGGTAAAACTGCCCATTCCTCTTGGCAAAAAAGGCTCCACTTCCTGTAAATTCCCAGGCTGTCTTACATGAACTGCATATTTGAGATCTACCCAGAGTGGCGCAATGATATTGAGGTCAGGAGACTGAGATGGCCACTCCAGAACCTTCACTTTATTCTGCTGTAGCCAATGACAGGTCGACTTGGCCTTGTGTTTTGGATCATTGTCATGTTGGAATGTCCAAGTACGTCCCATGCTCAGCTTCCTGGTTGATGAATGCAAATATTCCTCCAATATTTTTTGATAACATACTGCATTCATCTTGCCATACATTTTTACCAAATTTCCTGTGCCTTTGTATGTCACACATGCCCAAAACATTAGTGATCCACCTCTGTGTTTCACAGTTGTAATGATGTACCTTTCATCATAAGCCTTGTTGGCTCCTCTTCAAATGTAGTGTTTCTGGTTGTGGCCAAAAAGCTAAATTTTGGTCTCATTACTCCAAATGACTTTGTGCCAGAAGGTTTGAGGCTGGTCTCTGTGCTGTTTTGCGTATTGTAAGCAGGATACTTTGTGGCATTTGCGTAGTAATGGTTTTCTTCTGGCGACTCGACCATGCAGCCCATGTTTCTTCAAGTGCCTCCTTATTGTGCATCTTCAAACAGCCATACCACATGTTTCAGAGAGTCCTGTATTTCACCTGAAGTTATTTGTGGGCTTTTCTTTGCATCCCAAACTATTTTCCTGGTAGTTGTGGCTAAAATTTTAGTTGGTCTACCTGACCGTGGTTTGGTTTCAACAGAACCCCTAATTTTCCACTTCTTGATTCGAGTTTGAACACTGCTGATTGGAATTTTCAAGTCTTTGGACATCTTTGTATATCCCTTTCCTGTTTTATACAGTTCAACTACCTTTTACCGCATATCCTATGACAATTCTTTTGCTTTCCCCATTACTCAGAAGCCAGAAATGTCAGTGCAGCACTGGATGAACGATGCAAGGGTCTGTCAGGGGTCCAGAAACTCATTGACCTTTTAAACACACACTAATTACAAGCAAATAGATCTTTAATAGCCATTCAAACTCCTCTGTGTCAACTTGTGTGCATATTATCAGGCCAAAATCACCAGGGTATGTAAACGTGATGATTTAAAAAAAAGTAAACACTGTTGACTGACAATAAATGGCTTCAGCCAAACACTAACCATGAGTGAAAGAAATGTTTTTGTGTTATCATTCAAATTCTCTGAAAAATGGCCAAGAAATCATAAATTCTGCCAGGGTATGTAAACTTATGAGCACAACTGTATATGTAGATGTACATATGAAATTAAAATAATCCACATCAAAAGCATGTTTAATCATTTTATTAATTCCCAAAAACAAAATAGTATATACAAAACCACCAAGTACTTGTGAATTAGAAAAGATAAAGATCAAGAAACACTGTATAAAAATATATATAAAATAAATATTTAAATATCTGAACTGTGAAGCACAGACATTCTAATTAATACTATGTAAACGGGGGACTTGTTCTTCCCTGTAAATCTGGCCTGAAGTTCCACATTTCAGAGTTAAGTAAAGTTTAATAGGTTCATATATATATATATATATCTACAATAATACAAAGTTATTTCACACTTTGGAAAAACAGGATTTGCTTGTAAGAAACCTTCACCCTCACCCCTCACTAAAAATAAATGTGTGCGTTCGGGAATGGGAAGGTCTGTATTTCAACTTGCAGAAATATTAAGAAAGACCACTGATAACTAGAGAGTGATCTCATATACATGCCAAGTGTAGCAGATAGATTTGATAAGGCAGTATAATGTGCAGTGATTGAGCAAAGTTTAGTAACCCATATGATTTTGTATTATGTAGTACTGGTGTTTGCACATAGTTACTGCACTTTTTCCCCTAATATGTTCAATATCTATATAGATATAGATATATCTATATCTATATAGATATATCTATATAGATATATGTTTTGTTGCTTATTCGACCTCTTTTAGTCATATTTTCACTTCTTATCCAAATTGGTACCAGGCAGTGGGATAGAACATGACTGCAATTCTCCTCATGGTAATAAAGGTAATAATTCAAATTTGGCAGTGCTTCAAACCCTTTTCTTACCTTCTAAAAACAGTTTTGCTTATAAATTCCAGCTGTCACCATTGAAAATATTTTTCATCACAGATGACTCTAATCACCAATACAGGTAGTATGAGAAATCTTGCAAACAGGGATTTAGCTAGCAATAAAAACCAAGCTGAGGTTCTAACCTTTCTCTAACCTATCAAAAAATGAAAAAGGATGTTTCAATTAGACATCCGGTTTACATATTGCACTATAAAAAGTTGAGCATTCAAGAGCAGCTTTACAAGCACCATTTAAGAAATCAGGAAACATATTGGTCCATAAAGCATCCCATGTGGTAGTCAGACAGATCTCAGTACACCTCCAGATCCCAACGCTGAGAAGGTCTATCTTCCAAAACCTCCCACACCACAACATGTTTCGAGTCATAGCCGTGGCCACCTGTGAAAAAAGGAACATAATTTACATTGTTAGTTTTGGTTACCACACTATCAAGTGTACAGTACTGTGTATTTGCCGGCGTATAAGACGACCCCCCTAATTTTCCAGCTAAAATGTTGGTTTTGGGATATACTCGCTGTATAAGCTGACCCCCTTCCTACTAATCTGTCTGGAAGCTGAGGGGTAGCCAGAACAACCTCTGACAGGAACAACAGCTGACAGAAACAGGCTTTTTTCAGATCTCACTGTGCCATTACATGCCTCACTGTGCCATAACATTACATGCCTCACGGTGCCATTGCCTACCTCATTGTGCCATTATACATGCCTCACTGTGCCATTGCCGACCTAACTGTACCATTCCATTCCCTGCCTCGAAGAACTCCTTACCTTCTCCTGTTTGCAGGGTATGTCAGACGGCAGGCATCCATTATACAAAAGCTGCGCCTCCTCCTCAGGCTGTTCCGTGATAGACGGAACATTCATTTTCCCAGCAGAGCCTCTGTTCACGGATGTCCTCTCGTCTGAGGATCAGAAGGCACCCATGATAGGTGGAACACTGAACAGAGGCTCTGGAGGAGGAGGTGCGGCTTTTGAATAATGGATGGCCGCCGGTGACAGACAGGTACCGGCGTATAAGAAGACTCCCGACTTTTGGGGCATTAGTGTCAGTGGGAGAAATAGTTCCGCATCATTGGTATCAGTGGGAGGAATAGTCTCCCATCATTGGTATCATTGGAAGGAATAGTGTCCCATCATTAGTGTCAGTGGGAGAAATAGTGCCGCATCATTGGTATAAGTGGGAGGAATAGTGTCCCATCATTGGTATCATTGGCAGGAATAGTGTCCTTTTACATGCAAAAGGTCATCTTATACGCCGGAAAATACGGTATGTACAGATATTTATTTATTAAGTGAAAATAGAAACCATTTTTTAAAAAATTTTTATTACATGGTGTGAAAAGTTTGTATTGCCTTGTCCCTTTTAGGGATGTTCCACTCAATCCTTATTTCAGTGACAACATAGGAGGTGAGGAAAAGGGGGCAGGTAGATAAGAACCTAAGAAAGATTCTAAATGCTCCTAAATTATAATTAAATGTACATAAAGTTTTGGCTGCAGTCTCATTTCAGTTACAATTAAAGAACAATAACGGATTACAAACTCCAGTGCCAATCACATTTTAAAATTCATTAGTAGCAAGAACAGTAAAAAAGGATTGTTCATTGGTTGCAGCCCTTAAAATGTTGATCCATGCTGCATTAAAGAAGAACTCTTGATGCAGCTAAGAAGCAATGCACATCTGCATGACCATGTTGAAATATATGGACAAAAAAAATAATTATATTTATATATATATATATATATATATATATATATATATATATATATATATACAGTATAAGCAGAAGAAGCCAAGGTAGATAGTTTACAAATTCATAACTGAAGTAAGTTTTTGTGGCGTAAAGATTGCATGCACAATTCAAATGGTGTGTTTTATACATTTATGCATTTTTTATCTCAATAATTGCTAGAACAAGGACACAACAAAATGCTAGGACAAGGAAACAGCGAGTGTTTTCACACAAAAAGCACTGTTGCTCATCTGAAAGTGCAATGGGAGTTTTTTAAGGGGGGGGGGGGGGTGGGTTCTGTTTGCAATATGGGTAAAAAGGTAAAATGTCTTCAATTTGCTGTGGTCAATAATTTGTCTCCATTGATCCCACTGAAGGCATTTATAAGAATCTAAATCTTATTTTGTTCCAAAGTTGGTCAAGCTTTAAAAAAAAAAAAAAAACATACCCCACACACAAAAAACAAAACGAGATTATCAACGCATGTAAAACACAACTTAGAATTTAATATCAGAATACCCAAAATGTAAGAGGGCATTAAAAGGCTACTAAAATGCCACTTTAATTTATTCTCCCAAAGAACCAAGTACATATAGCACTTGGTCCCATTTAATTCCTCCTCAATTGCTAAGCCATGTGGTCAGACAGCTATATGCTCCTGGTTCCTTTGGGAAATAGATAAAACTGTAGTTTTTTTGGGAGGGGGCGGGTTCTGCTTTAAACTTCAAGATTTGATAGATTAGGTGAAAAAAGTAGATGCAAGGTATGGGGAGTGGATCTCCTATAACATTGAGTATTTTCAGTCAGGACTGTACATACCTGCAGTAGCTTTCAGTGTCACTGCTCTACTCAAATGCCAGACCATTCTGACAGGGCACTGAATAGGCACTTTTTGGTAGTTCAGAAACTTGTCCACTTACTCCAGCCTCCAACACATTGCCCACCATAGTAATGGGCCAATAGGCCTGTATTGGGGAAGTAGAGAGCAGGTTAACTCTGGCACCACTAGAAAGTGCCTGAGCTTTGCACTAAGCAGACCTTGGGTTAACCTTGGGTTTAAGCAAAAATGTGACACTAAAAGCTGCTGCAGACATAGGTTGATCTACTTAGAAGCTTTTCTTGCTTTGTAATGTGACAGAAAAAACATATGTTTTGAAGATTCATTTTATTTATGTTAATATAAAGAATCAAGTGACCTGAGAAAAATATATTTTTTAAATCCTGTGGTAATTGCTCACCTTTTATGTCTAGACACAAGCCTTTGAACAAACAACTGACAATATAACCAGAGTCTTCCAAGGTCCAGGTTTGTACTGGTTTGCGCTCCTCAGACCAGAGAACCACCTTTGTCCCTGGGTTAGCAAGACCAACAACTTGGAGACTCATCTGAGGAACCAGCTGCAAAGAAACACAAACTCCAAGTTTGAATAAAAGATAAACAGGTAAAAAATATAGAGGATCTAAACAACCTGTTTTTTGGAAAATTCTGTGGCTTGACACTGAACTGAGAATGTGTATTAAAATAATCCACTACTAGGAGCCTAATGAGCACTCATTTTATATTTATCAATGTAGGATTGCTGAATAAATATAAAATTCATAGAACTGTCCAGTTCATTTCAATACATGATCTTTGGTATCTCACTTGATATGATTTGTAAACTTTACATTCTATTTCAAATAAACTATGAGCCACAGCAGCTAAAACCTTAGAAGCTTGTTCACCTGCAATCATTTTAAGCAGTATAAAAAAAAACATAAGAAGGTCACAAATTGTCACATATGGCTGTATAATTTTGGACCTACGAGGCCAACTGCAGGTAGGAGGAGGTGAGCAAGTGATCCCCCGGGGCATGGTTTAAGAACCAGACAGTTTTCACCAAAGCTCCCGATGGTGCAGATGGGTTTTGAGGCATGCTGGTACCAGATTGTGACCCCAGGTTCACCCTTTACAAAGAGCAAGGACAAAGCCATGGGAACAGTAATGGAAATGGAGCAGAGAGCCAAAGGGAGCAAAGATGAAAACAAAATCCAGGAAGCAGGCCAAAGGTTAGGGTAGTAGGCAGACAAGCAAATCTAGAGAAAAAGCTGAGATTGTTACACATGAAGTCAGTTCAACAAAGAAACAGGCTGGAGTTGCACAGGGATCACAGAGAATGCAAGGAACCCGACAAATACGAGTCACAAGAATCACAGGAGAGAATAGGATCACAGGAGGTCAGGAATTAGGAACATTGACTGGAGCTAGGAACACAGACTGGAGCCATGACCACAGACTGAAGCAAGTAACAAGGGGCCTAGGGTTAGGTATAACCTATTGCTCAGACAATGTGAGTTGATCTGAACATAACTTGAATAATGAGAAGGATTGGGTGGGTGGAAAAAAAGTGGTCAGGGAGCAAGATACATATTAATCAGCAGGTGAGGTGGGCAACGCTCATAACTACCAGCTCTGTGCAGCACAGGTTACAGTTCTGCAGCTGATTTGTGACAAATATCCTTCCTCATAGCATGTTTTACACCAACCTGGTTTTTGATGCGTCCATCCTCATAGAACCAGAGATCACAACTCCCCTCCTGTGGCTCAGAGAGATGAACACGAGCAGCTCTAACATCTTCTGTTGGCTCCAGAACACATAAGAACAGACCCAGGACACGATTCCGTAGTCGGAAATACACCCTCCTCTGGAATAATGGTACAAAATATAATCAAAACCAGTTTTCAACCTCATATCTTTCCTTTTATGTTCCCTCTAGAGAACGATCATTGTGTTTGTAAAGATCTCACCTGTCTAATAGGACATAGTGATCCAATTCTCTGGAGGCCACTATAAAGCATCCAGTTTGGAATTTGAGTGTGCTCTAGTAACCACTGTCTTCCTCGGAAATCACTATGTTCATACAACACCCATCTGGAATAATACAGAAAGACAGGGAAATAAAACATTATATATACATTATAACGAGGTGGACAGGAAAAACATTAGCTGGTTTAAGTTATACTCAGGGGCGGACTGACAACTCATGGGGCCCCTGGGCAATAGAAGATTATGGGGCCCCCAGGCTTACAGATGGCCACCAAGCCAGGTGGCAATACAGAGGTGGGGCAGCTAAAATCTCGGGATTTTCACATCAAAAGCATGTAGGTTTTGGACATATCAGGGACAGATGGAAAAAAAAAAAAAGATTTTTACATACTATCCCTGGTTTTAATGAGCCTGGCAACCCTGATGGGTCCCCCTAGCGGCATGGGGTCCTCGGGCAGTGCCCGAGTTCCTCAATGGTCAGTCCGCCCCTGGTTATACTATATGCCCCAAAGATTTGTGGATATCTAACGATCACATCAATATAATTATATTGGAAATCGATTTTCAATGCCATTGCCAATCACAATTACCATGAATTTGCCCCACCCTTTGTGAATATAACAACCTCCACTCTTTTGGTATGGCTTTCCAACAAATTTTGGAATGTGGAAGAAAATGAGTGCCCACATCATGCCAAAAGTGCATTTGTGAGATGAGATCATTCATTGATGTTGCAAACGGTGTTCAGTAGAACTGAGGTCAGGGCCATGGCTCTCTATACAGTCACAATAAAACAGAAAAGGACCGTTGACAAACTATTATGATCAGGTTTAAAGCACACAATGATAGAACAGTAAGGTGGGTCACCATAGGGACAATAATGGCATTTGGCACAAAAATGGCATCACAAAAAAAAATCTGCTGTAGTTTTACAGAATGTTTTGTGAATGGAATACACGTGATTTTTGCATAAAAACTATTTACTTATGAACTATCCCTAATAAAAGAGACAGTTGTATAAAAAGGTAATTAGAAAAACCAGAATATGAATAATTTAAGCTTTCGATTTGTCCCATGACTTACAGTCCACTTTTTACTTTTATGGACAGCACATGGTTATTGTATCCTTCTCCCTGCAGACTCCGAACTTCTCCAGTGAAATTCAGCTCCTTCCCCTCAAATTTCTCCAGACCGTGTAAAGAGATAGAGGGAACAGAGAAATACTGTAAAAAAAAAAAGAACCAAACATCATTAATGAATTCACATTTACCTAAACAACCATCAGCTCTTTTCTTGTTAATGTGAACCTTTCTTCATTTCAAAATTAAAGCTGAAGTTTAGCTGTGGAATTTTTTTACAACTATACACTAGTCCAGCTTGGACAAATGTAAGTATGTATGTGCCATACCTGTTAAAATTGCCTATGTCCTGGTTAACACCGGTGCTGCGCAATTTCAAAGCCACACATTAGTGCGATTTGCACTGCCGATTTCATTGCGGCTTGCGGTTTCATATAACAGAAGTCTATGCTAGACGCAATAAAATCGGTAAAAAGTAGTGCAGGAACCTTTTTCATAATTGCTGCGACATGAGTCATGGCGATATGAACAGTTCCATTGGCGGCAATGAGGTGCGCCTTTTTATGCGATTTGGAACTGTCGCGTGACAAGTTGCACGGTGTGAACAGGGGCGAAACGTCCACTTTAAAAGGAAAAAAATTCTACAGGGATGTGCTGGTGACAACCCATTTTTTAACATAAAAAAAAGAACATACAGTAAAGCAGGGGTGTCCACATGTGGCCTGCGGAGCCCTCTGATGTGGCCCGCGACCTCCTGCTCTGGGATGGAATAAAATAGAATAGAATACGGTCATTAAAGGTAAGTTTATTACTAACATCACAGTGTATTTATGGGCATATCTGTTCTGCAGTGGTTACTGGGCTGCTTTCAAACTGATCCACCTGTGCAGAGAAGTGCACCTGTGGGTAACATGCACTGAACTATAGACTTCTATTACCTGCGAGTTTGGTGTGCTGAGTGTAGAGTGGGCTCTATAGAGCTGAGTGGGCTGTCATCCACCCGCTCCTCTCATTGTGGCCCGCGACCAGTTACCGAGTCGCTTAAGTGGCCCTCACTCTTCAAAAGGTTGGGCACCCCTGACATAAAAATATTTGAATGTATTTCCAATTACAAAAAATAATGAAATCGGATTTCAAATATTACATTAGAAGTACAGATTTAAAAAAAAAAATATGCAACTAATCACTTGCCTATTTCACCTTTCATATAGTAGAGAAAGAAGTCACTTATAACAGCAAATCAGCCATAGACAACTACGTGGGTCAATGCACCCTCTCCATTAGGAGAATTAAATATTCAAATTAAGTGATCATTTATTTTTAATAGAACAGAGACCTGAAACTTGTATGGAGCTCTTATGTACAATTATTACAAGCTTTAATTGTAAATTGCAACCTCGGTAAATATATTGCAGCTTTGTATGGCTGCAATAGTGGATAGCTTACTGATTTTTTTAGACCATGTTAGAATGGAATGTTCATTATCATAGATAGGTGTGAAAATCCTTTTAATATGTAACTAAACCTTGAAATATAGCATGAATGTAGTGTTATCTCTCCTCTATAAAATTCTTGGAATGCGGTTTTGACGTTAGTAGTATATTGTTTTTTTTAAAATGTCAAGTTCACCTTTTCAGGCAGAATGTCACTTTTTATGATACGTAGAGAAGCCTTTTATAATGTCTTTTCTGCCCAAGCCACCCCAATGTGCTCATCTCTCACTTTCCTAGTCCATGGCAGCCTTCAATCTGAACATCTCATTTCAAAATATCAAAACTATGCATCTTTAGCCCTAATTTCCTATAACCTAACATGACCATCCACTGCCTTACTGCATCACATAATAGGGGGTGTTTTGCCTTTCTGGTCCATACCTCCCTTATTTCCATTTCTGTACCACCTTTTATATATCTGCCCACAGTCCTATTTCCTCATTTATGCAAACACATGGGAGGGAGTGGGCAGAGACACTCAGGTGTCATTGTTCTTGTAATTCAACTCAGGGAGAGCAAGGGGGTTCATGTTTTCATGTAAATATAGATTTTATAATGTGTGGGAAGCTTTAGGAGCCATCATCAGAAGTTAGCAATAGAGTCATCAATATAAGTATTTAAAAAAAAAAAATTGCTCTGCTTGCATTCTAGTCAGTATCACTTATGCCTCATACACACGATTGGAATTTCCGGTGGAAAAAGTCAGACAGACTTTTTTCCATCGGAAATTCCAACCATGTTTATGCCCATTGGAGTTTTTCCATTGGATATTCCAAGGAATTCCATCGGAGTTTACATAGAGAACATGTTCTCTTTTCCTCCGATGGAATTCCGTCAGAATTCCGATGTCAATCTAATCAGACAAAGGTCCGATCGTGTGTACAGGGCATAAGAAATACATTTTCATTGCTGACAATTGGAGTTCTACTCAAACCAAAAGTGTGTTTGCATTTTTGGCAATGAGTTCCACTGTGCATCCAGAGGGAGACAGAGCTGTACAGAAGGCTGGGTTCACACCACGATTTATGCGCTCCGGATGTGCGACTCAACACACAATGACAATGGTGGGCATGTTATCATGTAGTCAGGGGCATAACATAAAATACATCAGCATTGGAGCAGTGGTAATAAAAAAGGGGGGGGGGGGAGTCATGGTGCTCGCTACTCAAACACTGCTAAAAAGAGTATAAAAATAAATAATAAATAGTAATAATATAAAAATAATGTGAAATTCAAGAACTAAAGATGTTGAGCCCCAAGGAACAGAAAGGATGTTCCACTCCCAATGTCACCCACCAACAATCCACGGAATGATGATGGGGGCAGGCACACTAAGTGATATTTAGTAGTGCAAATGTGAAACAATTAATAGTACAATGAGTACCAACAACTCATAGTGCAAAATAGTAAATGATAAATCACTAATAAAATCTAAACTAAAAGCACACATGAGAAATGATTAATATAATAAAGGACAGTACCTTAAAAATTATATTAAATATAAAGTGTGTAAACCATCAAGTGACAATATTGATCTGCTGACCAAAATAAATAAATAAAGTGCAATAGGTTAAGAATGCAAAAAAAAAAAAAAACATGCATATATAAATAGTGAAAAAAATGTGTAAGTCTCTGTGCATAATCCACACTCAAAGATCAGTGCAAGAAAAACGATTCATCCAGTGTCCAATAGGTATAATAAAAAAAAAACAGAGTGCTTGAATCCACAATGGTTCCCATGGTGCATAAGTGCTCAAAGTGCTCCGTTACCCCAAGCCTCTCACCTCAGAAAGGCTTTATATAAGCCTATATGAATCTCCAATATTGCCGGCTAGATGGCACAGCAGATTCTCTCAATCAAACAGACAATAAAAGCTCCTTAGCGTAAAACCATTTAACGAGTTTTAATACTTAAAACAAATACACTTACAGCATAACTTGAAAATTACAGTGTGTAGGTAATATGAACTTCTCCGCTCTCGGCCGGCTTATATAAAGCCTTTCTGAGGTGAGAGGCTTTGGGAAACAGAGCACTTGGAGCACTTATGCACCTTGGGAATCATTGTGGATTCAAGCACCCTGTTGTTTTTTATTATACCTATTGGACACTGGATGAATCGTTTTTCTTGCACCAATCTTTAAGTGTGAATTATGCACAGAGATTTATACATTGTTTTCACTACTTATATATGCATGTTTTTTTTTTGTTTTGCATTCTTAACCTATTGCACTTTATTTATTTATTTATCTTGGTCAACAGATCAATATTGTCACTTGATGGTTTACACACAGTGGCCCGGATTCATAGAGCACTTATGCCGACGTATAACAAGTTACGCCGACGTAAGTGCAAATGTGCGCCATCGTATCTGTGTGCCAGACCCACAAACAAAGATGCGCCTAAAACCAAGCTACACCCCGCCGACGTAACTTGCTTACGCTGGCGTAGGGTGGGCGTACATTTAGGCTGGGTGCATGGTGATGCTCCCATTGATTAGCCATTCAAACATGCAAATGAGGCAAATACAGCGATTCACGAACGTACGTGCGCCCGACGCAGGCTACGCACGGTACGCGTAAGTTGTACATCGGGCGTAAAGTTATTCCCCATAAAAGAGGTGTAACTCAGCAACAGACATGCTCAGGTCTGCACAGGGGAACACAAGCCGGCGTATTTTACGTTGGACGTGTGTCTGGCTGAGCGTAGGTTACGTGAAAGGCGTACACAGTGATCCGATGTATTTTAGGCAGTTGTTCAGATGTGGTTGTGAGCATGCGCAGGGAGATGCCTTCACGCCACGGCGCATGCGCAGTTCGTTATATGTACTTGTCTGGCGCTCGGCCCATCATTTGCATAGGGTCACACCTCATTTGCATAGATCACGCCCACTTCCACCGCCGGCCTGCGCCTTTGAAACCCACGCCACGCTGGTGCAACGTTAGGAGCACTGGCTTTATAAATTCCATGCTTGCCTCTCTGCGCTGTGTTGGCGTAGCGTACAGGGGATACGCTACGGCGGCGTAATGTGCTGTCTGTGAATCGGGGCCTTTATATTTAATATAATTTTTAAGGTACTGTCCTTTATTATATTAATTATTTCTCATGTGTGCTTTTAGTTTAGATTTTATTAGTGAATTATCATTAACTATTTTGCACTATGAGTTGTTGATACTCATTGTACTATTAATTGATTCACATTTGCACTACTAAATATCACTTAGTGTGCCTGTCCCCGTCATCATTCTGTGGATTGTTGGTGGGTGACATTGGGAGTGAAACATCCTTTCTGTTCCTTGGGGCTCAACACCTTTAGTTCTTGAATTTCAGTCGGAGCACATTATTTTTATATTATTACTATTTATTATTTATTTTTATACTCTGCTTTTTAGCAGTGTTTGAGTAGCGAGCACCATTACCCTCCCCCTTTTTATTACTATCATTATCAGTGTGTGAACTATTTAGTTGTGGCTGCTGCTTAGCATATTTGATGTAGTTTTTGTTCTTAGGCCCTTTATTAATTCTGTGGTTAGTGTGGTTTTGCGCATTAGTACCCCCCATTTTTCATTGGAGCAGTGGGCAGAGAATGGAGTGGTGAGCAGGTATTCTGGAGCAGGAGAGCAGTGGGTGGGGTGGGCGTTAGCGGTAAAGCTATTCGTCTGCTAGTGGGGCACTTTTAACTAGCTAGTGGCAGAGGAAAGGGTTAATAGTGCCCGCATTGCGGCGATGCCAAAGCACTTTGCAGGCAATTCGGCAGTGCTGCCCATTCATTTTAATGGGCAGATGCGGTGGAGGAGCAGTGTATTCACCACTCCCACACGCCCAATAGATGCTGCTTGCAGGATTTTTTTCCCATCCTGCAAGTGCAATGCCCCAGTGTAAAAGCACACTTTTTTTAGGTGCTTTACAGGCGCTTTTTACGCCTGAAAAACGCCCCAGTGTAAAAGGGGTCTAACAGATTTTATCTCTTGCAAAAGAGATACAAGGAATTCATGGAGGAGTTTTCTATAGAATAACCTGGTGGCTGAGGTGAATCCCGCCCTAGAACATAGGGAAAGCTTTTTAAATTGTGAAAGGCAGGAACATTATTAATATAATGGTAAATAGACAAACTGCACTTTAAAAAAAAGTGAACTTTCATCCGAAATTCCAATCGTGTGTGAGCCCCATCGGACTTTTTTCCATCAGTGTTTAGAAATAAACGATAGGAAATTCCTATCGTCTGTGTGCAAATCCGACGGAGAAAAACCCCATGCATGCTCAGAATCAAGTCGACGCATGCTCGGAAGCATTGAACTTCATTTTTCTCGGCTCGTTGTAGCGTTTTATGTCACCGCGTTTTGGACGATCGGAATTTGGTCTAACAGTGTGTATGCAAGACAGCTTGAACTGCATTCCGACGAAAAATTCCATCGGATTTTAGGCCATCGTAAATTCCGATCATGTGTACGGGGCATTAGCCTTTGAAGCAGTATTAAACCCAAAACCAAAATTGTAAAATATTGCATCTTATCAATCATTTTTTCCCTATGTTTTCACCTAGTGATCTGGCCAGTAATACACCTCCTGTATTTAAATATTCCCACTCAGGATGAAGGAGCACAAGGAGCACAACAGACAGCCATGGGCGTCCGCTCCATAGGGCAAGGGGGAGCAATTGACCCCCCATGAAAAATCGAGACAGTGTAGAAGAGTTTTGCGGCCACAGGCTGTCTGAGTAGTCCCGGGCCAGATGTCACACAGGCACATCGAGCAGATTGAAGCCGCCTCCCCCTCCAGTGTTTATGTGTACACAGGAGGAGGGAACCTGCTGTGCCTGTGCAGCGCTGATGGCTGATCTGAGGTACTGAATGGGAGGGGGAGAAAGGGGGGCTTGAATGAGGGGTCCATCTGTGCTGAAGGAGGGGGTCTGTACTGAAGGGGGAGCATGTGCTGAAGGGGGGGTCCATCTGTGCTGAATGGAGGGGTCTGTGTGGAATGGGGGGTTTGTACTGAATGGAGCGGTCTGTGCTGAATGGAGGGGTCTGTGCTGAATGGAGGAGTCTGTACATTCCCTAGGCTATATTTATATGGGCATGGAGTGAAGCTGAATTATCTCAAGAGCTATTTCACACTGCCAGCTGGCCGTATTATCAGTAAAGCGCTATTCGGTCGCTAGCAGGGCGCTTTTAACCCCACTAGTGATTGAAGAAAGGGTTAAATGTGGCTGTGTATCGCCGCTGCGCCCCTCCCCTCCCTGAAAACATTTCAGCAGACGCCCATGCAGACAGCAGCGTTGTCATTCTGGGGAGGGGAGTTAGCTGTACTACTAGCAGATTTAAATGCACTAATAAACTGAAGCCAAACTTCAGCTCACACTTTATAATCAGTCACTGCAAAAAAAAAAAAAAAGCCTTTTGGGGTAAAGGTTTTACATAAATGAAAAAAGGTAATCATTGTACCCCTGGCAGTATTAAATGGCTAACCCCATCCGTGTACTGTATCTAGTATATTTGGATTCTAAAATAGGATTCTAAAATAGGCCATAACTGTGCCCTATGCTATTCAAAACTAAAGCTGTGCTCTGAATCCTATTTAATAGTGGTTCAAATATAAATAATAACCAAATTTTGGCCTATACTTACTGAGGATCCTATCCTCAAAAACCTACTTTTGGATAGACCCCAACTTACTTTCAGGCGTGCAAATTCACTGGGGACCATGTTGGTCCAAAGTGAATATAGGGGAAACTCTGCAAAAGATCCTTGCAAGACATATGGAACTTTTCCATGCGGACACTGTGCACAATGTGAGGTCATTGGTAGAAGGACCACATTGGCCCTCCCCAACGGGGAGATTTTTTCACTCAAACACTACGCGAACTGTACCACACGTGGGGTAGTTTACCTCATGCAATGCCAATGCGACTCTTTCTATGTGGGCAAGACTAAACAACCTTTTTATAAAAGAGTGGAAAAACATATGCAGTCCATGCGAATTGGCAATTTGTACTTACCTCTTGGAAGACACGTTGCCAAAAAACATGGATATCATATGCCAAAGGTTAATTTCACGGTCCTGGACAGAATACATATCCCCCTACGTGGGGGGGATTGGAACAAGGTGCTACTCCAGCGTGAGATGCGCTGGATTAGGCGCCTTAGGGCAACGTCCTGTCCTGTCCAATGAAATGGAGAGCTTCAGGCCCTTCCTGGAGGGCTTCAGTTCGGGGAAAACCGATTGAATTTACCCCCTTTCTTACCAACCCATCCCTTTCCCCTTCCTCTCATACACTCGGTCCTCCATTTTTCTTGATGTGAATTTTTCCCTTTCCTTCCCTTCCCATCCCTTCCTTTCCCTCTCCCTGTACGGGGGCACAGGATTTTTAAGGTGTCAGCAGAGATGTACACAAGTAGGATTTCTTGTAAAATTATTGTATGTTATCATTTCATGATTGTACAGATTGAAATATATTTTGATATGTACAGTATGTTAATTATTTATAGATAATTTTTTTTTTTTTTTGACTTATTCATAGCCAAGTATAGCATTGCCCTTCTAACATACTTCTTGTGGACTTCCATCGGGGAGACGTGGCGAGCACCACTCCGGGGTGGGTGGCTTGTTGATGCCTACCCCATGGGCTCACAATGCTCGTGGGTTCTTCTCTCCTCAGGGGATGGCTTCACCATCCACTGCCGGGGGAGAGTAGCACTGAGGTGCTTTGCCCTGGGGCGGATCACGCCCCATGGGTAATTTTTTCTCTCTCCCGGCAGTGGTGATTTTATTCCTTTAGTCTCCTTTTTCCTACCAATGGGTTGGATAAGTTGTGAGACACCCCTGGGGGGGCCCCCCCCATCTCATTACCCCCTATATATAAGAGTTATATCAATCATCCTTATAGGTTGTATCCTTCCTATATAAATTTTTACCCATGCTTAATTTAATTTAACCTATTTTTTAGGATTTGTCCCCCTGCCCCCTAGTAGTTAGGAAGGCTTCTTTGGGTATCCTTTCGGATACGTCTCGTGCCAACCTGGAGACATGTTTTTGGAGGGCGGATATTTTGATCGACAGCCTGCCTCTTTTGTGCAGACACTCATGTCTTCCTTCATAGGAGATATGATGTGGCTTTTGGGCGCCTTGGTCGCGCTGTCACTGATGCGCTTGAGGGACTATACCGGATGCTGACTTGGGATTGCTCATGCCACATGACTGACGGCGCTCTGATTGGTTGCGCGGCAGTCATGTGACGTGCGGGGACGCTGGCGTCGACTTTGTGCAGCGCGCCGGATGTGACGCGCAGTGTTTTTAATTCGCCGCGCCTCAGTCACGCGGGGCGCCATGCACTGACGTCACCGTCCGGCGCTGAGCACCTTTCCAGCATCTGATCCCCTTGGTAACACAATGGGAGGTGTGCGATTGCGCACCTGATACACCTGCTTTGACTCACTGAGATCAGTGCTAAGTTTTCATCATTAAGGACACTTACTTCATTGATAGGGGAGGTGGAGTCACACCTGGGGCCAATTAGTATTCTCCAGGTGAGTATAAAAGGAAGTCAGGGGGGTAATCTCAGCATTCACTTTCCTCCCATCTCCTGTAGGAGTGGGAGGCTATTTTGGTATCTGGCTATATCTTGATATTGGACTTCCCACTGCAATATCGGTTCGTTTCTCTAATAGAATTGGATCTTTAGGAGTGGTGAGTATACCTAAGGCTCTATTTTTGTCCTGCTTTACTCTGATTGACAAATGATCTCTTAGTGATTTTCATGTATATATTTTTCTTTAGCTGGGTTTTCCTTTGGTTCTTTTTGGCTGCTGACCCAAATGGTGATCTTTTAATATCATCCCACCACCCCCTATGGTTTTGGAGCCCCCCCTGGTTCTTGGAGAAGCCCCACGAGCATTGGGAGGCGTCACCCGGTTTGTGCCCCCCTTGGTCTGGATGCACCTACAGCCCCCCCAGGGATTACCAAGGTGCTCTTGATCTGGGAAGAGGTTAGCCTTTTCTTCTTCTTTGTTGATCTGTGAGCCCCCATGGATTCCCTCCTGCCCACATATTGCGATGCTATGCTTGACTATGAAAGTTCTTCTGTATTATGTACTTTTTCATCTTTTCAGAAAAAACCTTACTGCCTACTTTCCCTGAAGAAGGATGTTGAAATAACATTCGAAACGCGTCGGAAACGACCATCCATACCCTTAGCCTTGTCCTGGGGTCTACGATGATCTTTAGCAGTATTATTGTTTCTAATTTGATCTGTATACTAATACGTCATTGTCAATGAATTTTTTATAGTCTTGTGATATTTTGTAATAAATTTATATTTTTTATGACCTAGTTGTCATCACTATTTATGGTTGCATAGAAAGTCCCACCTCTCCAGAGGTATTCATTCTTTCTATATATTTAATTTAATACATTTATTTTAATTGAACTAGATGGACTTGTGTCTTTTTTTCAACCTAACTATGTAACTATGTAATTGCCAATTAATGCAATCTCACCCAAATTTTATAACAAGATTAGTGTACATTTTCGTTTTACAATCAGTTAAGGCAGGACCAAAAAAAAAACATTCATGAGCAGCAGAGTAGAAGTAGGTAGTATACATACAAGTGGAACCCTCTTGAGGGAGCTTATTGGGCTAAAGCCCTGACAGCCCATGGCGGTTCTTGTAGGGTAATCCCCCTCAGACAGTATGTATTGCTCTCCGCGATAGTCTTCACCTCCATACAAGCTCCAGCTGTGGGGAGAATGAAGAAATCCATGGTTTAATCATTGATTTTATTTTTATTAAAAATTGCCCTTCATTTTAGCTCTTTGTTTTACCGCTCTTTGTTATATGTGAAAATCTTAAAGAAAAAAATAAATTGCCCTTAAACAGCATGAAAAGGGGATAGATCCTAGTACACGCTAAATATAAAAAATAATAATATTCTAGTGTACATTATTACTATATAATATCTTACTTTCATGTGACTGCTGACAAAACAAATTCTTCCTCTTGTGAACAGAGCACTATCTACAGAAGATGCAGAGGCATGTAAACCTGTATTGCTGTAGGCCTTATATTTGTATGTGTAAGCATTCTATTTTAGAACAGAAATTATTAACTGACTCTCATCCACATTGCGATACACACTCGCACACATATTGCTGATATATCTCTTTAAACATTAAAGTATATGTAAAAAAATAAATAAAAAAAAATAAAGTATATGTAAACAAAACATTTCATATTCCCAACATCTGCCTGCTGTACCATGCACTTGTAAGAGAAAGTATCATGTTCTATTGTTTCACTTCCTTTATGTGAAATCAAAAACTGATCACACAAAGCAGGAGAGCACATCGTGACCAGTACTCTTGCTATGCTGGGAACTCAGTGTGCTCTCCTCTAATGATCAGACTTGTCTTGAAACACACCCGCTGCACAGCCTTCCACTGGGAAGATCAGTGTGCTGCTTTGGGGGCCCCCCCCCCCCCCCCCCCAGCTCTCTATGCAACTTGGAACAGAGGTTATGTGATCACTTACAGAAAAGGGAAAAAAATTATAATTTTTTTTTCATATCTATCTATGTACAGTGTGTATGTATGTATATATATATATATATATATATATATATATATATTTGTATATGTACAGATATATAGCTATAGATATATATATATCTATAGATGTATAGATATATATCTACATATCGCTATATATCGATATACATATATATATATCGATATATATACAGTGGTGGCCCGCTTATTAGGGGCGCAGGGACCTCACCCCCCCCCCCAAACCAATGCGCCCGGCCCCTAATCTCCATGCAGGGTGCCGGACGCATGGATTTGATCGTTTTTTTTTTGTTTTTTTTAAGCACATGATTAAAGCCTGGGGCTCTAATTGGCTTAAAAAAGGGTGGGCTTGGGGTGCAGAGTACTGCACCCTGAGCCCACCCAGTTGTGTGATATTAGCAAATTAATATTCGCTAATGTCTTCCTGCTTCTCCTCCTCCCGGGCCAGTCAGGAAGCAGGTCCTGAGAACCGATTGGCCAGGGAGTCTTACGGGTGGCTGATCGCGCAAGCGAGTTGTTTTAGGGTTTACAATCATTTTACTCATGTACTGGGAATAATACAAAGATCTACAATATTGAAAACTGATACGATGAGTGTGGTTGTCAGTTGATAAGCACTCACACACACTCCCCTTTCCATTTAGATGTCCAAATGAATATTGACAATGTTTATTAACCGCGTATGCCAAGAGCAATGCTGATATGATGTTGTAAACCAGATACCTGAAATTATTTGTCTGCGCCTCCCCTGTTTAGAAAAGGGTAGGTATAAACAATCGTGATATATTAAATATAATTGGAGACTGGTGGGCTCAGTTATCTGTTGACCATTTATACCTCTTATGAGTTCCAACAAGACCTCCTATTCCTTCTGCATTCTCCATAATATAAATGTTCTAAAACCCAACAGGAAGCCCTGATTGTTTATTATAGAAAACACTGTTATATCTGATTATGTTATATGGTTATTCTAGATAAAAACATGTCTTCTTTCATTAAATGCTTAACTCAGTTCCTCTTTTAAATGCTTACTCCAGATACAGAAGTTGGGTGGAAACAATCATTTCTATCACACAGTTTAGACATTTCTTTAAGGTGTGGCAAAGTTCTGTGGTTGTATACAGAGAGTTTGATGTTTGCATATATGTAGATCATGTGGTAAGAATACAGGTGCACAACACTTTGACCTATATACGACATGAACAGTTTGTTCAGAACAAACTTCAAAGTTTTTTTGTATGTGCTTTAGGGAGTTGGAAATTCATGGTTCAATACAGAGAAGACCTTTACTACACAAAAAGAAGACCGGAAGCTTGGGGTGTAATCAGGGGACGCTATAGAGGAAGAGGAAGTTGACCAAAGCGCAAGAAAAGGAGAAGAATTTATCAATAAACAAAGGGGTAGATTCACGTAGATCGGTGCATCTTTGTGCGGGCGTAGCGTATCTTCTTTACGCTACGCCGGCGCAACGTTGAGAGTCAAGCATGGTATTCACAAAGAAAATGCGCTTAACGTTGCGCTGGCATAGCCTATAGTTGTCGGCGTAAGCGGACGTAAGTCAAAGTAGGTGGAAGTGGGCGTAATATATTAAAATGAAGCGTGACCCCATTCAAATGATGGGCTGAGCTTCAAACAACGAACTGCGCATGCGTCGTCTCTTGGACGCATCCCAGTGCGCATGCTCACACTCACGTCAAAAAAACTGCCTAAGATATGTCGAAACACTGCCTATGATGTGAACGTAACCTACGCCCAGCCCTATTCACCTACCACGTAAACGGCGTAAATGACGTATAATTCAACGGCGTTCGTTCCCTGGTCCATACATTTGCTTGGGTTATGCCTCCTATATGAGGAATAACTTTACGCCGGACGTAACTCTTACGAAATAGGCTTAAAACATGCGCCGGGCGCAAGTACGTTCGTGAATCGGCGTATCTCCCTCATTTGCATATTTGCATTGAAAATCAATGGGAGCTCCAAAAGCGGCCAGCGTAAATATGCGCCCACTATACGCCAACGTAGGCAAGTTACGTCGGTCGGATGAAGTCAGTTTTTTTGGCGTATCTTCGTTCTACGGGTACGGCGCATAGATACGACGGCGCATATGTACACTTACGCAGCGTATATCGAAATACGTTGGCATAAGTGCTTTGTGAATCCGGCCCAAAATGTCTAGGAAGCAGGTGGCCTACAACTAACTAAAGCTGGTCATAGATAGATCATTTTTCTTCGTTAATCCAGCGGGCTGAACAAAAAAACAATGTAACAGGTTCCTCCATCCACATAATCATGGTGGACAGAGGAATCTTCCTCACTGAGACATTGCGGGTTATTTACTAAAGGCAAATCCACTTTGCAATACAAGTGCAAACTACAAGTGTAAAGTGCACTTGGAAATGCAGTTGCTGTAGATCTGCGGGGGACATGCAAGGAGAATAAAAAACAGCATTTTAGCTTGCACATGAATGGATAATAAAATCAGCAGAGCTTCCCCTCATTTCAGATCTACACCTCAGATTTACAGCGACTGCACTTCCAAGTGCACTTTTAGTGCAAAGTGAATTTGCCTTTAGTAAATAAGCCCTATTGCATTCAGATAACAGGACTCTCCAAAATGTCCAAATATACCGATCAGCACTGCAGCCGCTGATAGGTCTTGAGTCCAGGTTCACACTGCAAGCAGGATTGAAATTGTGAGAGTTCAGCTGAATTTGCACGATTTCATACCCGCAGGTCAGTCTGAGTTTGGGAGCGATTTCAGAGACATCTGTGTGGGTTGCTGCACAGATGTCTATACAAACCGCACCCCAATGTCGCCAAAACTAGTACAGGAACTTTTTTGGGGAATCAGTGTGGTGCCGCAAAGTCGGCGCTGCACCGATTCGGAAGGTGCCATTGGCATGCAATTTGACTTGTCAAATCGCAATTCCGCAATTACCTATGCGCGAACGGTTTACGTAAACGACGTGAACGACGTAAAAATCAACGCTGGCCCAACGTCTATACTTAACATTACGTACACCTCTATACAGCAGGGGTAACTTTACGTCGGACCTACGCTTACGCAAACGATGTAAAAACACTGAGCCGGCCGTACGTACGTTCGTGGATCGGTGTATCTAGCTCATTTGCATATTCGACGTGGAAAAAAAACGCAAGCGCCCCTAGCGTCCAGCGTAAATATTAAACTTAAATAGGACGGCGTAAGACGACGTATCTACGCAAAAAAACTGCGTATCTTGTTTTGTGAATACAAAACAAAGATACATCGGCGCTGATTTGAAATTAGGGCTGCGTACCTGGAGGTAAGCCGCCGTAATTGTTTGTGGATCTGGCCCCTAGTGTTTACTTCTGCACCTGCTCCCACCAAATAATTGTATTTGTTTTTAAAATAAAGCTCTCCAGTAAAAAGTTTTTGATACATTCAAAAACTTTATACTAAGTGCCGGTTCACACTTCAGCGACATGAAAGTCAGCACGACTTTGCGAGACAACTTCGAGGCAACTTTGAGTTGCCTCCAGGACAGGCAACTTTGCCAGTGGCCTATCAAACAATAATCAGCTCTGTGGGAGGGAGGGGTTTGTCTGAGAAAACGATTTTCTCTTCCTGTAAAGTTGCTTCAGTTAAGACAGTGATCCATCTTTGGAGGCGACTTCCATTGAAATCAATGGGTACAAGTTGCCTAGAAGTCGCCTTGAAGTGGTACAGGAACCGTCGGAGTGACTTCAGTAGTGTGTATTAAGACTAGGGTGACCACGTGTCCCAGATTGGCCGGGACAGTCCCGCATTTTGCAGGTCTGTCCCGGGCACCTCATTCCAGGACAATACAGTGTCCCGGAATTAAACTGACACAGCCAAGCCAAACGAATGCCCCCAAAAAAGGCCGCCACATCACCGCTTTACTCACTGACAGTACTTGTCCTGGGCGGGAATGCCTGGAGGAGCACGGTCCCCACCCCCTGCTTCTGATTGGAAAAATCATAAATCCCGCCTCTTGTGTCCAATCACTGTGCCGTGATTCGTTACACCACAAGCTGATTTTTGGGAAGGGGGGTGTCCCTGAATGGTAGTTTGGAAATGTGGTCACCCTAATTAAGACGGCTTTCATTCACTTCCATGTAATTTCTCATGTCGGGCGACTTGGGGTGACACAAGTCGGATCCCAAGTCACGGTAGTGTGAACGGGCACTAACAGTACACATTAAAAAAAAAAAAAAAACTTCTGTTTTTCATTACAGCATTGCAAAATAATCTTATCTTGAAAAAAAATCGCTACAATTTGGTATTTGTGGCATAGGAGGAGTTGGAATTCTGACTTTATTGCTCATTCTGTACTTTGGAGTCTAATGAGCAGGAGAAAATCTTTGTAACTTTCGGAATATATTTATAGCACCACCTTGTGGACATACTGTATATATCACATAGTAGAAGTCACATTCGAATGGACTTGTTTTGTAACATTGAAGATTGTTCTTCAAGGTCGTTTCCCAAGTTTAATTTATAATTGAGTGACCCATTTCTTTAAGTGGTGAAAAGTCTTTCTTGTTAAAACAGGTCCAACTGAATGTGATTAAATACATCTATCTATAATCTATAGCATGATTTGGGTATATGAACGCCTTCAGACACATGGCTTACAAAACGGAAAGTATGATCCAATATAAACCAAGCTGGAATAATTGAAAGCAAGCCACATTTTGGCAATTATATTTTACTGTACTTTGCATGTCCATTATAATCTGCATATTTATGAGCATTAAACGATTTAAATATCCAGTCTTACCTTCCACGTTCTACCCGACAAGACTGCAGTGAGAAGGACTCTGGGATCAATGAGTGATCTTCTACAAAGGTCATACAGTCACCATGGAAGTTAGGCTCAGAATACAGCTGAATCTAATAAAACAGAGAAGTAACTAGGACTGTGTATCTATGTATCAAAATCATTGTGGTCAGTATTGGGGCATTGAAGAAAATCAAAATATTTCAACAAAATTTCAGAAGGATGTTTTTCAGATTTCGTGTTCACGAGACTAAAACATTTTTTTTGCTAGAAAATTACTTAAAACCCCCAAACATTATATATATATTTTTCTAACACCCTAGAGAATAAAATGGCAGTCATTGCAATACTTTTTGTTAAACCGTATTTGCGCAGCGGTCTTACAAGCGCACTTTTTTTTTGAAAAAATTCACTTTTTTGAATTAAAAAATAAGACAACAATAAATTTGGCCCAATTCTTTTACATATTGTGAAAGATAATGTTACGCCAAGTAAAATCATACCCAACATGTCACGCTTAAAAATTGCGCCCGCTCGTGGCATGGCGTCAAACTTTTACCCTTAAAAATCTCAATAAGCGGCGTTTAAAAAATTCTATAGGTTGCATTTTTTAAAAATAGAGAAGGAGGTCTAGGGCTAAAATTATTGCTCTCGCTCTAACGATCGCGGCAATACCTCACTTGTGTGGTTTGAATGCCGTTTTCATATGCAGGGGCTACTCGCGTATGCGTTCGCTTTTGCACGAGAGCTCATCGGGGCGCTTTAAAAAACATTTTTGGGGGGTTTCGGGTTTATTTTTATTTACTTTATCATTTTTAACATTGAAATAAAAAAATAAAAAAATTATCATTTTTTTTGTAAACATCCCTTGTAATAGAAAAAAGCATGACAGGTCCTCTTAAATATGAGATCTGGGGTCAAAAAGACCTCAGATCTCATTTTTAGGCTTAAATGAAAAAAAAAAGAAAAAGAAAAAAAGGTAAACAAAGAAATTGTCTCTTTAAGACGCTGGGTGGGACTGACGTTTTGACGTCACTTCCGCATAGCAGAGCTATGGGGACGGATGAGGGACATTTTTCCTTCACTCGCATCCCCGGACAGCAGACGAGCAGACCCGATCGCCTCTGCCTCTACCGACGGCAACGGTAAGTGGCGGAGGGCGCGGGAGAGCGGCGGGAGGGGGGGCCCTCTCCCGCCACCGATAACGGCGATCTTGCGGTGAATCCGCTGTGGAGACCGCCGTTATCGTTGACAGAACCGCCCACTGTAAAGATGGATATCTCGGTTGTTACCGAGATATCCATCTTTAAAAAAAGGACGTATATATACAGTGGGTGGTCGTTAAGTGGTTAAATCTCATAAAACATTACCACAACCATCTTGTTTTAAACCTTATGCCGCGTACACACGACCGTTTTTCATGACGAGTCATTTTTTTAACTTGGTCATTAAAAACGATCGCGTGTGGGCTCCAGAGTATTTTTCTTGACGTGAAAAACGGCAATTAAAAAAGGTTGTGAGTAGGCTTTAACGATGGGAAAAAAAACATGCATGCTCAGAAGCAAGTTTTGAGACGGGAGCGTTTATTCTGGTAAAACTAGCGTTCGGAATGGAGATAGCACATTCGTCACGCTGTAACAGACTGAAAAGCACAAAGACTGAAAAGCGCGAATCGTCTCTCACCAAACTTTTACTAACACAAAATCAGCAAAAGCAGCCCAAAGGGCATTTTTTTTCACGATCGTGTGTATGCAATGCAGGCTTGACAAGAATCATGTCGAGAAAAACATCGTTTTTTCCATGACATTAAAAATGGTCGTTTGTACGCGGCATAAGTCTTTAAAACATAACTCCAGGCAAATAGTGAATATACAGCTTCAATGCATACATTGTTTATTGGTATGTATACTAAAGGATTCGTATTACTGTAAAGTCATTCTTTTGAAAGTAATATGAAACAATTATTTCCTGGCTCAGGTTCAGCAATTCAGCACACTATTTTTCATGCTGTAACATTTAACTGCAGTATATTTGAAAAACCTGAATAAACATTTTTGACCATGAAGTTCACCCTTTCATTTTTAGATTAAGGAAAAGCTCCAGTTATTTTTGTGTTTATTAACAGTCAGCCATAGCTCCCAACTGTCCCTGATTTCGAGGGACTGTCCCTGATTTGGAGCAATGTCCCTCTGTCCCTCATTTTGGTCTGATCCATATAATTGTATATAAAATGCACTTTTTATCTCTCAAAAAGTGTTTCCCAGTGCTAAACCTTTCATCCAATTTCTAAATTGCTGCATTTGTACATTTCAAAAGCCAATATAAAGGAATAGTAGTGGTAAAAAAAAAGTGCTTGTGGATTTATTTAATCTTTTTTTGGTTAATTCTCCTTTAAGGTGGTGTGATAGGGGGGAATGTCCCATGCCTACATACATTTGTTAGTAGGTGCGTGTCCTTCATTCCTATCGCAAAATGTTGGGAGGTATGAGTCAGCAGCTGCAAAAACTGTAGCTGCTGACTTTTAACGAACGCACACTCACCTGTCCCAGGATCCAGCGCTGTGCTCACCCGAGCCGTCCCTGCTCTCAGTCTTGTGTCCCCGGGATCTCAACTGTGGGTACCCATCTGTGACAGCTTTGGTCCCACAGACTTCAGGGACCTGTAACATGTCCCAGATGACTGTGGGGAGTGAGGGGTAGAAGAGAACTTATCAAAACCAGGTTCTTGCCCCCCCCCCCAAAAAAAATATAAGACCCCTTTCACACTGGGCGCTTTGCAGGCGCTATAACGCTAAAAATAGCACCTGCAAAGTACCGCTGCTGTCTCTCCAGTGTGAAGTCCTGCTAGCAGCATCTTTGGAGCGTTGAAGGAGCAGTGTGTTTACCGCTCCTTCACCGCTCCTGCACATTGAAATCAATGGACACCACGGCTATACTGCTGGGAAAGCGCCTCTGCAGAGGCACTTTGCGATGGTTATAACCTTTTCTTGGCCGCTAGCGGGGGTAAAAGTGCCCCGGTAGCGGGCAAATAGCGCTGCGAAATTAACAGTAAAGCACCGCTAAAAATAGTGGCGCTTTACCACCGACGCACCCACCGCCCCAGTGTGAAAGGGGCCTTAGAGAAGAGGAGGGGGGAGGAGGCCTTAAAGCAGAAATTCCCCTTTTCAGTGGAGCTCCACATTTGCATCCCATAAGGAGACAACATTAGGAAATTGTAGCTCACTATGGGATTGATTTACTGAAACTAAAAAGTGCAAAATCTAGTGCAGCTATGCTTGTGTCCAATCAGCTTCTAACTTAAGCTTGTTTAATTAAGCTTTGACAATAAAACCTGGAAGCCGATTTTTTTTTTACCCTCCAGTTTGGGGGGGGGGGGGTGTACAGAGAGACCTTGGGATGGAATGGGGTGGGGTGGGGGGTGCACAGAGAGACCTCAGGGTGGAATGGGGGGTGCACAGAGAGACCTTGGAGTGGGGGTGCACAGAGAGACCTCAGGGTGGGATGGGGGGTGTACAGAGAGACCACAGAATGGGATGGGGGGTGCACAGAGAAACCTTGGGATGGGGGGTGCACAGAGAGACCTCAGGATAGGATGGGATGAGGGGGTGCACAGAGAGACCTCAGGGTGGGATGGGGGGTGCACAGAGAGACCTTGGGATGGGGGGTGCACAGAGAGACCTCAGGATGGGATGGGATGGGGGGTGCACAGAGAGACCTCAGGGTGGGATGGGGGGTGCACAGAGAGACCTTGGGATGGGGGTGCACAGAGAGACCTCAGGATGGGATGGGGGGTGCACAGAGAGGCCATGGGATCGGGGGTGCACAGAGAGACCTCAGAATGGGATGGGGGGGTGCACAGAGAGACCTCAGGATGGAATGGGGGTGCACAGAGAGACCATGGGATCGGGGGTGCACAAAGAGACCTCAGCATGGGATGGGGGTGCACAGAGAGACCTCAGGATGGGATGGGGGGTGCACAGAGAGACCTCAGGGTGGGATGGGGGGTGCACAGAGAGACCTCAGAATGGGATGGGATGGGGGGTGCACAGAGAGACCACAGGATTGGATGGGATGGGGGGTGCACAGAGAGACCATGGGATCGGGGGTGCACAAAGAGACCTCAGAATGGGATGGGGGGTGCACAGAGAGACCTCAGGATGGGATGGGGGGTGCACAGAGAGACCTCAGGGTGGGATGGGGGTGCACAGAGAGACCTCAGAATGGGATGGGGGTGCACAGAGAGACCTCAGGATGGGATAGGGGTGCACAGAGAGACCTCAGGATGGGATGAGGGGGGTGCATAGAGATACCTTGGGATAGGGGGTGCACAGAGAGACCTCAGGATGGGATGAGGGGGGTGCATAGAGATACCTTGGGATGGGGGGGTGCACAGAGAGACCTCAGGATAGGATGAGGGAGGTGCATAGAGATACCTTGGGATGGGGGGGGGGGGGGTGCACAGAGAGACCTCAGGATGGGATGGGGGGTTGCATAGAGAGACCTCAGGATTAAGGATGCTTGTTTGGAATATGTAAATACTTTAATTTGCATTATCTAAGCATGGGTTCACTCTAATTAACAACAACAATCACACTGGGCGCTTTGCAGGCGCTATAACGCTAAAAATAGCACCTGCAAAGTACCGCTGCTGTCTCTCCAGTGTGAAGTCCTGCTAGCAGCATCTTTGGAGCGTTGAAGGAGCAGTGTTTTACCGCTCCTTCACCGCTCCTGCACATTGAAATCAATGGACACCACGGCTATACTGCTGGGAAAGCGCCTCTGCAGAGGCACTTTGCGATGGTTATAACCTTTTCTTGGCCGCTAGCGGGGGTAAAAGTGCCCCGGTAGCGGGCAAATAGCGCTGCGAAATTAACAGTAAAGCACCGCTAAAAATAGTGGCGCTTTACCACCGACGCACCCACCGCCCCAGTGTGAAAGGGGCCTTAGAGAAGAGGAGGGGGGAGGAGGCCTTAAAGCAGAAATTCCCCTTTTCAGTGGAGCTCCACATTTGCATCCCATAGGAAGACAACATTAGGAAATTGTAGCACACTATGGGATTGATTTACTGAAACTAAAAAGTGCAAAATCTAGTGCAGCTATGCTTGTGTCCAATCAGCTTCTAACTTAAGCTTGTTTAATTAAGCTTTGACAATAAAACCTGGAAGCCGATTTTTTTTTTACCCTCCAGTTTGGGGGGGGGGGGTGTACAGAGAGACCTTGGGATGGAATGGGGTGGGGTGGGGGGTGCACAGAGAGACCTTGGGATGGGATGGGGTGGGGGGTGCACAGAGAGACCTTAGGACTGGATAGGATGGGATTGGATATGGGGTGCACAGAGAGACCTCAGGATGCGATGGGACGGGGTGTGCACAGAGAGACCTCAGGGTGGAATGGGGGGTGCACAGAGAGACCTTGGAATGGGGGTGCACAGAGAGACCTCAGGGTGGGATGGGGGGTGCACAGAGAGACCTTGGAATGGGGGGTGTACAGAGAGACCTCAGAATGGGATGGGGGGTGCACAGAGAAACCTTGGGATGGGGGGTGCACAGAGAGACCTCAGGATAGGATGGGATGAGGGGGTGCACAGAGAGACCTCAGGGTGGGATGGGGGGTGCACAGAGAGACCTTGGGATGGGGGGTGCACAGAGAGACCTCAGGATGGGATGGGATGGGGGGTGCACAGAGAGACCTCAGGGTGGGATGGGGGGTGCACAGAGAGACCTTGGGATGGGGGTGCACAGAGAGACCTCAGGATGGGATGGGATGGGGGTGCACAGAGAGACCTCAGGATGGGATGGGGGGTGCACAGAGAGGCCATGGGATCAGGGGTGCACAGAGAGACCTCAGAATGGGATGGGGGGGTGCACAGAGAGACCTCAGGATGGAATGGGGGTGCACAGAGAGACCATGGGATCGGGGGTGCACAAAGAGACCTCAGAATGGGATGGGGGTGCACAGAGAGACCTCAGGATGGGATGGGGGGTGCAGAGAGAGACCTCAGGGTGGGATGGGGGGTGCACAGAGAGACCTCAGAATGGGATGGGATGGGGGGTGCACAGAGAGACCACAGGATTGGATGGGATGGGGGGTGCACAGAGAGACCATGGGATCGGGGGTGCACAAAGAGACCTCAGAATGGGATGGGGGGTGCACAGAGAGACCTCAGGATGGGATGGGGGGTGCACAGAGAGACCTCAGGGTGGGATGGGGGTGCACAGAGAGACCTCAGAATGGCATGGGGGTGCACAGAGAGACCTCAGGATGGGATAGGGGTGCACAGAGAGACCTCAGGATGGGATGAGGGGGGTGCATAGAGATACCTTGGGATAGGGGGTTCACAGAGAGACCTCAGGATGGGATGAGGGGGGTGCATAGAGATACCTTGGGATGGGGGGGTGCACAGAAAGACCTCAGGATAGGATGAGGGAGGTGCATAGAGATACCTTGGGATGGGGGGGGGGGGTGCACAGAGAGACCTCAGGATGGGATGGGGGGTTGCATAGAGAGACCTCAGGATTAAGGATGCTTGTTTGGAATATGTAAATACTTTAATTTGCATTATCTAAGCATGGGTTCACTCTAATTAACAACAAGGTTTGTATATACATTCAAATAACTTATTTAATAAAATTTTAAGGGCAAAGTTGCCCACGTAAATCAATCAGGAATGGAATGTGGTTAGCCAAGAAAGTATGTTTCTGATTAACTGCTGTCGATAACTGAACGCTAGCATCTTTTGACTTTTTTTTTTTTACATAAAGACCAAAAGTCTGTGTAGCGTTTATGGAAAATCCTACAATCCCATTATACACTGCTAGTCATAAGGACACACAAAACACACCTTAGGGGAATACTGAAGACTCTGACCTCCAACCTGTAAAAGAGAGAACACAGGAAGCAATAAAATAAAAAAGACTTCAGAAAAAAACATGTATCATTAAAATACATCAACACCTGCATTAAAGCGGATCTCCACCCAAAATTAAACATGATCACATAAATAATATTGCTCCTAAACAATGCCGAAACCGATATTTGCAATTAAAATAACATTTACAGTACCATTAAACTAGATGGTCTTCCGGTCTGCCTTCCTCGGGTTATTGCTCGGGTTTCTGTTCATTTCCTGTCCCGCGCAGTGTCTACTGGGAGCTTGTGTCATTGCTCCCTTGAGATGGTATTCTTCCCACGTTAGACAAGATATCGCGCGATTTTGAGGAAGTGACGCGCAATGTAAATCAATGTTGTTGTTTGGCTGGCTGGGTAAAAAAAGGAGGCGGGATCTTTTAACTTCTTGTGTTGCCGCTGTCATGGCAACACATACGCCAAAGCCGCTGCTGCCCATCGCTCGTGCGCATGCGCGAGATCGAGTGGTGGATGCTGGGACATCAGCATCCACCGGAACGAGGAAGTGACGGGCTGTGGGCTTATGCCCACAGTTAAAATGGAGCAGGAACCGGATGGATGAATATAACTTTTTATTTGCCACTGTATTGCAGCAGAGCGGCCGGGGGAGACAGGACACGTGAGTAGCGCTAATTCTGGTGATTTAACTTTTAAAGAGCCATTAAAAAAAAAAAACGTTCTTACCGTGGGAGATCCGCTTTAATATAGTGTCATTTACAGTTAGAGCAATGTTACTAGAGCAATGTTATTAAAATACATCATCACACAAGTACAACTGCTCTAGTTTTGACCTTAAAGTATGCAAATATTGATAACACTTATCTTACAAAATTCCTTTCAAGGTATCTTTAGGTCAAGGTACTTTTTGCAACCTAAAGGTTTTCTACCACTAAAAATATTCTTGTAGAAGACATAAAAAAAAAACAAAAAAACATTCTGTTATACAACACTAAAAATCAGGAACCTTCTGATTGTTTCCTGTTTATATAATCACTATGACAACCAATCGTAGTGATCCTGTGGGTTTATGTACATAACAAACCTGCCAGATCAACTATCATTGTGCCTTGCACAGAGGGGTACAATAAACACATTAACAGCTGCTGCCACAAAACTGTAAAAGTCTAAATGAACAAACATATGCAGAAAATGTAGTGTACCAATTAAAAGCCTTGACCATAAAAACGTAAAATTATACATGTAGGCAAATTAGTCATATTTATAGTCTAAATAACCATTTCCCTACTGCCCCCCCGCCTGTCTTAGTTTCTGTTTTTTGCAAATAAGTAATTAGCTCCTTCACTGATGTGAGCTGATGAGCTTGCACTGATGACCACTTATAGGCTGCCCAGATGGCCACGGATAGGCTGCACTGATGGGTACTGATGAACCAGTACTGATGAGACTTTACTGATGGGCATTGAAGGGCACTGATCGGTGGCACTGATAGGCAACAACGATGGGCACTGATAGGCGGCACTGATAGGCACTTATAGGAGACAATCATAGCCATCATTGATAGGCACTGACTGGCAGCACTGATGGGCACTGGCTGTCAGCACTGATTGGTCCTGATTATCAATGTAGATGTCCCCTGTGTGGATTTGTCAGTGTCGGCTCTCCTCCCCTTGCGTGCTGTCAGCATGAGCAAATACTGTTTTCACTGTGATTGGACACAACTTATCACATGGTAAAGAGCCGCTGTGATTGGCTCTTTACCCCAATCTGTGATCAGCTGTGTCCTAAGGACATGGTCAGCGCTATCACTGGAGGGAGACCATAGACACCCTCCCGGCAATGTATGACCGTGCTGCTGTACCCGTCATTCATTTCAATGGAGAGGGGCATGGGGAGCGTTTTCTGAGCGTTTTAAACGCGACAAAAACACACCCGTGTGAAAGTTTTTTCTGCGTTTTCGCGGTAAAAATAGCGCTATTAAAACGCCCCCCATGCCCCCCTCCATTGAAATGAATTAAAAACGCGGTAAAAACGCAGTAAAACGTGGTAAAATCGTGGTAAAATCTTGGTGTTTTTACATTTTTTTAAATTAATTTCAATGGAGAGGGGCATGGGGAGCGTTTTATGAGCGTTTTAATAGCGCTATTTTTACCGCGAAAACATGGCAAAAACGCGGCAAAAACGCACCAGTGTGAAAGGGCCCTTAGACCTCTTTCACATTGAGGCGTGGAGCCGCGGTGACGGTATAGCCGTGCTATTTGTAGCGCCGCTATACCGTCGTATTTACCGCGATATTCGAGCGATAGCGGTGAGGTTTTGACCCCGTTGCGGGCGGTATTACCGCGCTATTACCCTGGTTTCCCATTGATTTCAATGGGAAGGCGCGGTATAGGAGCGGTGAACACACCGCTCCTATACCGCGGTAAAGATGTGGCTAGCAGGACTTTGAAGCGTTCCTGCTAGTGCAGCGCTTCAGTCTACAGGGCATGATTTTTCATGCGGTATAGCAGCGCTATTTTTTAGCGCTGTCCTGCATGAAAAACGCCTCAATGTGAAAGGGGCCTTACTATTTATGGCATGCCTTGAATTGGGTTTAGTTCCACTTTAACCTCCCTGGCGGTAATCCAGAGTTAGGCTCGGGGTGAATTTTCCATACCAAAAGCGGTAACCCAAAGCCACACTCAGAATCGCATCGTAGAAAGCCGGCAAAGTTACTTACATTGTCCCCAGGATCCTGCGATGTCTCCACTGCTGTGTGTGCAAGCCATGTCCTTGGCTCAATCTATCACAATGCCAGGCTTCGTTGCTTGCGAGCGTCACGACTCACGGGGACAGAGTGAAATACACAGAACACATACATACAGTACTGTATTAAATAATTTCACATCCCTTTTGTCCCTAGTGCTTTGTCCAGTGCCCTGCATGTAGTTTTATATTTTATATATATATATATATATATATATATATATATATATATATATATATATACTGTTCTTTCTACCTGGAAACTTGAGATTGTCCATAGCAACCAAAAAGTGTCCCTTTACGCCAAGAGCAGTTTTAGAAACGCTAGAAAACAGCGATAATAAATTAGAATCCCTTGCAGAATTGAGCAATAGTGATTTGTGGGGAAATTTGTCATCAAACACTGAAAGTAATGACAGCGACAATTCTGCAACTGAGAAATTTTCAGTGTTTTCGATTTTTTTACATTATTAAATACATTTTATTAAAGCGGAGCTCCACCCGCATTTTTTTTTTTTCCAAAGTCGGCAGCTACTAACAGTGTAGCTGCTGACTTTGAATAAGGACACTTACCTGTCCTAGGCGCCCGCGCTGACGTCCCCCGCCGATGCCGATCCTCGATCCCGGCACCGCCATCCACAGTCAGGGATGTGCGAGCGACGCGGCGCTTTGTGAATGGTCTGGCTGCTTTCTGGGATACACACAGTTCCCAGAATGCAGCGCGGCCCATTCACAAGAAGACACCGAGAAGAGGAGGAGGAAGAAAACCGCACCGCGGATCATGAGGGCAGATTCAGGACTTCCGCATAGCAACAGCCTATTTAGGGTGAGTATTTTTTTTTTTTCCATTGCATTTTTTTTTTTTTAGATTTAAAAAAATCAGGGTGGAGCTCCGCTTTAATATTATTTTTTTATTTGTTATAATTATTTATAGTTATTTTTTATATTATAATTTATGATTTGGGGTTTTAAACTTTATCATACTAGCTCATTATGAGGTACTTACCTGAGATCGAAGCCCCCGCAGCGGCCCTCGTTCGCCTCCTCCGTCGCCGCCATTACTCCTGGAGTGACTTACGGGTATCGCGGCTCCGGCGCTGTGGTTGGCCGGAGCCGCAATGAAGTCACTCCCGCGCATTCGCGTGGAAGCCGTCAGTGACAGCATGATCGCCTTCACTAATGGCACAATCAGTGCGCCTGCGCCATTATCTACGACGCGCTTGCGACGTAAACATTGGTGCATGCTTTTCTGCAAATATCTCCTAAACCGTGTAGGTTTAGGAGATATTTCTTGTACTTACAGGTAAGCCTAAATCTAGGTCTGGAAAGGGTTTACAACCACTTTAAGTCAGTTATTCCTAAGAATTACAGGCCTACAATATAAAACACTGAATTGCGAAACCGCTTTGAGCATCAAATTCTGACATAATCATATCACCACGGAGGTTAAGGGACACATACCGATTCTCTTAAATTTGGTCTGGGTATTAAAGCGGAGGTCCACACAAAAATGGAACCTCTGCTTTTAGGAACCCTCCGGTGTCACATTTGGCACCTTTCAGGGGGGAGGGGGGTGCAAATACCTGTATTATACAGGTATCTGCACCCCCCTCCCCCCTGAAAGGTGCCAAATGTGACACCGGAGGGGGGAGGGTTCCTAAAAGCAGAGGTTCCATTTTTGTGGGCATAGACCCCTGTAGAATCTTGACCCCCCCCTGCTGTCTTCTCGGAAACACACAGGTCCCAGAAGAGAGTGGGGACCAGTGAGGACGCGCAGTGCGATTTGCGTATGCACAGTATGGAATCGGGGAAACAAGCCGCAACGCTTCACTTGCTGATTCCCTCACCGAGGATGGCTGCGAGGGCAGCCGAGAGCTGAGTGATTGATCGGCTTCAGCTGCCGACATCGCGGGCATCCTGGACAGGTAAGTGTCCATTTATTAAAAGTCAGCAGCTGCAGTATTTGTAGCTGCTGGCTTTTAATATTTTTTTTTTAGGCGGACCTCTGCTTTAATGTGTCAGTTACTTATGGCTATATAAAGGTTGAGCCAATTATCCAACCTTAATACAATATAAACGCCCTGAAACGTAGTCTGAAAAGTCTATTTTAGCCAAAGGAACCTACTAAATTTGACAACTATGGGCCAGATTCACAGAGCGATTACGCCAGCGTAACAGGAGATGCGCGGCGTAAGTCTAATTGTGCGTTTCGATGCACGGCATCCCCAAAACGAGATACGCAAGAAATCTAATTTCGTTAGACAGGCGCATCCGTGCGCGCAAAACTGCGCTAGACACACCATTGATTTGCTAGTCAAATATGCTAATGAGGGACTTACGGGGATCCACAAAAGAACGTTGGGGCAGCGCAGGCTACGCGGTGTGCGCAACAGCAAAATGTCCTGTCTAAAATTAGACCATATAAAAGCTGGTCTAAAAAGAGAAAAATCGTCTACATGTCAGATAAAGCAACACTGTTAGGGAGGAGTTCAGCAGTCACACGTGTTGCCCAACAAACTGTATGCCAACATGCCAGTGTCATCCATGCTCATAGCTATACTACTGACTTTAGATGAGCAAAGAAGGAGGAGGGCACTGAGGAGGGCACTGAGGAGGGCACAGGATTTTTTATTTATTTTTTCTAAATAATTTTTTTGGCTTATATAAACCTTTTAATTTAATCTAATCTAATACAATATTCTTAGGTGATACAAGCCCCTCAATCTTCACTCTTCACTCTTCACGGGAGAGGATATATCACACACGCCTAGACATCTATGTCATGGGTGATTCTGAGGTGTCTCGCATCTTCAGATTCACCCCTCATGCCATCATGGAATTAACCACAACCCTGCAGGAGGACATCACCAGCCCAACACATGACACTACCCATGACACCCATGACAGCTACATATACAATCATAGCCCCATCCCCACAGATTTCGAACAGAACATGTATGGGGACAGCTGGCTGGTTGGTGAGTGACATGGGTGGCAGGCATGACTGTCCCCCCCATGATGCACACATCACAAGGGGCACATGCACTACTAACATCCTCCTGTCTTTTCCCTTCAAGGTGACTCTGCATATGCACTGGGACCCCATCTCATGACCCCATCTCATGCCAGCTCACATTATGCATCTTTGCACGTTAAACACACACATTAATCATGGCACAATGAGAATGCATGCATGCACACCACTGTGGTCCCTAGCACACACACCCCACATCCTCATCACATTGGATTGACACAAGTCCACCATGCAGGACTTGTGAGCAGCAACGCCATGCCAAGGCTCCAATTATGTCACTGTACATTCTTACACCATTAACACGGACCTGGGGATCACTTCTCCCTGGTCCTGGGGAACCCTTCTCCACCAAAATTGAGGGTGACACCCCTTTTCCCGCAGGAATGTCACCCCCACATTCCCAAATCATACACAAACAGAACCAAAAAAAAAAGACCAGCAAAAATATAATTTAAACAAAATAACAACAAAGAAAACACATAAAAGACAAAAATCACTCTGCAAAACAGTCCCCAAATATCTCAAAGACACGTCACAAACAAACAAACAAACGCTAATAAACAACAGAACAAAAGCACCTTGCTGTATAGGGAGGGATACAAAGGGATGTACTTTTGCAAAGGAAGTGCGTTTGTGTCTGTCTATTTATGCTGTTTGCGTAGTTCACTAATTTGCCCTAGTCCACTTCCAATTTCACTGATTGCGCCGTTCCCGAGTTGTGAGCATGCGCACAGAGGTGCTGACCATGGTCTGCTCCAAGCGCGCATGCGCGAGCCGGCCGGCCCTTCATTTGCATGGGGTCACGGCTCATTTCAATGTAACACGCCCACGTCCTTCCCAATTTGTATTACTCCGCCTTGCGCCTCTGAAATAACGTTGCGCAGGCGCAAATTTCTGCGTAAAAGCGACAAGAATAGGATGATTGCGCCGCTACATTGCGCCAGTCTAACGTAAAGGCGGTGCGCTACGCCGGCCCAATAATGCGCAGATGTACCTGAATCTGGCCCTATGTTTTGACTGGAAAACATTTATGAGTGATTTATAACTGTCAGGTTACACAACAATAGTTAACATCTATTGTTTGCATTGGAAGGTTGTGCTATATTGTGCTGTCACTAACCTTTTAGCCAGCATTTGAACATGCGGTATGTTTCAGCTTAGCTGTGTGCTGTTGAAATGTCTTAATTGTTCTCTGTTTTATGCTTTATTCTAAATTTGTTTCTGCAAAGCCTCCAGTGTAGAAGTTGTGTTCAAATCAAATTTTTAGAGTCTCAGCTTGTTATGCTATAGCATTACAGTATTTAGCTAAAGACAGGACATGCTGGCAAGACTTACATGTCTTATGTATTGTTCCTGCATGCTAGTAGCTATGGTTGGATACAGAACTAATATCTGTTTTTATTATTTGCAGGGCTTTTTTTCTGGGGGAACTTGGTGGAACTCAGTTCCACCACCTTTGGCTCAGACCCTTTGGTGCCCGCTCACCACAATCACTTGTGAACACAGAAGTCTGGTTTCTGTGTTTACAAGTGACTGCTTTGTAACCCCCTGAACTCTGCACACTGTATGTAATGCAATTCTGGTATTTAATGCCCCTTTAAGACCCTTCTACTGTTTGTGAAATCTGAACGGGTCGTGGTTGAGTTCCTGCACCTATTTTTTGAGAAAAAAAGCTCTGATTATTTGTCTGTATCACAGCAATTAAAATGGGATTTTGAAAAATATATCTTTTGAAACTTTAGTAAACCAATACATTTTCTTCATTTAAAAGGCAGAAATAAAAACAACTACTGTTTTATTTTATTAGCTTTCAATGCTGATGAATGTTTTGTACAACAGGCACACTTTAACCTCTTTGCTGCAGGACCAACATTCTCAATGCACACTGAGCAGGTTGCAGAAGTGATCACTGAGTTGCTTACAGAGCACAAATCACTTCTGCGGTTACATTTTGGAACAAGATAAGCTTGTTATATTTTAACCAGGGCCACCATCGGGTAGCTACAGACGTTTTACTCCTGTAAGGGGCAAGGCTGGCCCCCCTCCCGTTTTTTTTTTTCTGCATTACACCTGTAGAGCCCCCTTACTTTCAGTATGAGCACTACGGTAAAGTTAGTGGGTGAATGGGAGAGTTACTTTTGCTCCCATTCATGAATTGTTAAGTTACAGGTTGCTGTTATTCCCGAACTGTCCTGTGGGTCAGTCTGTGTTCCAGGGGTGCGATTCCACCCCTGGGCGACAGTTTGCGCTAGAGGGGTTCTGGCAGAGCCGCTTTTCCCCAGCAGCCAATCAGAGGAGTTTTTCCCTCGCTGGGCATGCTGGGGAGGGGTATATCTGTAACAGGCATCAGGATTCTTGGTCTTCTTCGCGGGGTCCACGTTCCAGGTGCGGCATCCACCTTCAGGGTGCGCGCATGCACGGACCCCGCCCGCATGGTCCACCTGGCCGGAGCTGCCTGCTCCATGGAGATCCATCAAGATGTTGAAAGGGGCCCCAGTGACTTACTGAGTCCCCAAACTTACTGAGAAGATCCCAGGCTGTATGCCGTTCGGTGGGGGATTGGCTTGAGGAGAACCGGGAGGCAGGTTATCCAAAAGGGCTTGAACGAACCATCGGGGATCTGGTCATCAAGACGTGACAGGTATATGTCAGCTGTCAGTCATTGACCATTCATTGCATTTACTGGGAGGATTCGCTCAACATCTAATTTGTTCTCTGAAGTACTGAAGTACCAGGCCTGTGGCAAGGGCCCGAGCCAGGCCTGTTTCTCCCAGCGATCTATAAGTGACATTTCGGCTGCCAGGCTTGTGGCAGAAGTCTGTCCAGGAGCACTTCACCCACTCGGACTGGAGTGGCGACGAGTTCTACATATAGTTGAGAGCAGGCTTGCTTTCCTTGTTATCCAGGCCTGATACTGCACTGTTCACTACTGCTTCATCAACCTTTCCTGTTCTGTCTTCTGTTGATGTTGGCCGTGCCAGGCCTTTAAATAAAGTATTTAAAAAAAAACATTTGATGGCTGGACATTTGCTCGCTGCTGCTCACTGCTACTACCCCTAGACACACTACAAGGTAACTTAATACACTGATCCCAAACAACAACCAGCGGCTCCTTTGGGGATGAGCACTACACACCTGTAAGGGGCCCAATGGTCCCCAGGGCCCCTTACAGGCCCGGCTGGCCCCAACTCCACTGCTTATTATCTCACGTCAGGAGAGAAGAGATTACACTTGTTGGTTTTTTTTAGCACCCCCTTGTTCTCTACTCCAGGGGGGCCCTGCGTAAAGCTGTATAAGGGGGCCCAAAATTTGTGATGACTGCCCTGATCCTAACCAACACATCCTTCACAGTCAAATGGTCAAACCCAGTTAAAAATGTCAAGTTTCAGTGATTGCAGCACATATTGAATCTTTTTTAGTTGGAAAAACAACCTGATCTTTATTATTCCATTATTCGGGTTACTTTCTAACCTTACCTGTTGCACTGGCTGTACAGAGCAGATGTGGTTATCTTTGGCTCCCCAGTCTTGATAACTGTGATAGATTCCTTTCTCCAGAATGTACTGCTCTCCCGAGAAGTCAACATTTTCATAGGCCACCCACCTACAGTTTTAAATTACATTTTAGAAAACAATATATGAGCAAAACTGGAACAACATAAAAACTTTACATTGTTTGGCAAAACATTTGGGGGCATCTGACCATCATCCCTACTATATGGCAAAAAGTATAGACTCCCCTCCAAATTATGAAGTTTAGGTGTTTCCACCTAATATTAACAGGATACTGTTAATATTATAGCAATGAGAAGGTCCCTTTCTGTTCCTGCATGACTGACAGCTACAGAAAGCTAAGTCCATAAAAACATAGTTTGATGAATTTCGTGTGGATGAACTTGAGTGGCCCATGGAAAGCCCAAACTTCAATTCTATTGAACAACTTTGGGACTAATTGGAATGTCAATTTCGAGTCATGTCTTCTTGCCCAATGCCATTACCCATGTTGGAAAGCTGCTACAGATACCAGTCATGCTGTTGTTGGACACATGGCTGAGCCCTTCTTGTTTTACTGGAAAACAACAGGAACACAGAGACAGGAAGTTACATCCTAAAGATGTAGTTCCACTAGGAAGAACATTAAGTTGTACAAGTATTAAAGTAACACTACCACTTAGTGGCAGAACTACTAACCATAGTATAATATGTGAACATATAATTTGTTGCACCTACAGTACCTCTGTAAATACAGCATTCTAACAACATGATCACACAAATTGTCTTTTAGCTAAATGTGCACATATTCTTACAGACATATTTCGATATCGTGTGCAAAGTCTTCCCAGAGGAGTGGAGGCTGGCTGAGCCACAAAAAGGTGGTGGGGGAACAACAAGCTCAAAAACATGTGATGGTCAGGTGTCAACAAATATCTGGCCATACTACTATACCCCCTTTTCTCTGAAGAGACTCACACTCCATTCAACACATGGATGGATTCTGTTTTGGTTCCATACTGAGCCAATTCGATATCTGATAATGCTTCATTTAGGCGTAAGCAAGGACCATCTGAGCAGCCAGGTTGCTCATAGAGCACTATTTCAGGTTCCGAAAAATCCTGAGAGTAAGAAACATGTTTTGATTATATATATATATATATATAAAATGTCATGTATGTAATTACAGTAGTATTAGCTAAAGATATGTTTGCTGTTAGCTCTCTCTTTTAACTCACAGTACAAATATGTCGAAGTGATCCTAGTTCTTCAGAACACCCGCCCCACGTAGACCAATCTCTATATTTTCCTTCCTCCAAAAGGTATTGATGACCATGGAAACCTTCGTTTTCATATCCTACCCAACTACAGTCACAGAAAATAAAAGCAGACACTTCATGTTAGTAAAAACTTGCTAAAAAGCCATATATTTATTTGTGCATCAGTCAGTGTTGTTTACTTACCACCCTCCCAGTACTCTGACTGATCCCACACTAAGGAGACACTCTCCATCGCTGTTTAGTTCACCCTGCAGGGAGTGCAGGTCTTTGGAGACTTCCCAAACAGGACCCTGAAACCCAGGGTATTTAAATAAAAGAATCTGCAAGAGAGGAATTATATTTGCACAATTTAACATTTTAAAGTGGATATGGTCCTAGACTAAAGCATTTGTAAGGAAACAACAGTACTGAAGCGCAGGTATTTTGTGTTTTTTGTTTTTAGACTGGTACCTGAAGTCTCTTGCATACTAGGCCTGGGCTTTACAGGCTAACCATTTCCTGTAATTCAGCTGTCAAATATCATGCAAGAACCAAAAGAATTAGGACTTAATCTATACTTGTTGGAAATGAGAAAAAAATCCGAAACTTCAGTTTTGGAGCATGCTTGCTGAAAACTGCCTGGAAGGATGGGGTATATCTCCATTACTAGGCATTCATTTACGCCCCTTCCCTGCCGGAGGAGAGACCAATGGGCGAACATGATAATGTAAAATGACTTAAGAGGTTAACTTATTTTAGATATGCAAAGACACTGTATAGGGGTGTTTTTATAGAGTATAGCCTTACTGCGGACAAGAACAGCCCATTTATTTCAATGAGTACTATCGAAAAAGTGCTGGAAAGAGGAAAGGCTAGTCATATGACCTGTCAAAGTCATGTTGCCATCTTCTCCTCCAATTATAGAGTGTTCTTGCATCTGTATGCAGAGTTATGCCAAGTTTACAGTTATGGGTGAGCCTTAATTTATAACTTTTCTGCCAAAACAAAACTGTCAGAGAGCAAGGTCAGCATGAAATGATATAGGAGATGATGATAACTCTCTTTGCATGATCTGAGCCTTAGGCCTCTTTCACATGGGATGGATCCGTGATGATCCGCCCCATGAACATCCGCTTGCTCAGTGGGGATTGCTCTGTTGATCCCCGCTGAGCCGGCGGATGACAGGGCGGTCCCCGCACAGTGTACAGGGACCGCCCTGTCAGATCTCCGCTCTCCCCTATGGGGGGATCGAATGAACACGGACTGTCTGTCCGTGATCACCCGATCTGATCCGCAGATGGATGAAAAAATAGGGTTTTCCTCCGTCTGCATTATCGGAAGATTGCGGACCCGGATGAGATCGGGTGTCAGCGGATGTTTATCCGCTGACACCAGCAATCTCATTTGGATCAATGTATGTCCCTTTTTCATCCGTACACGGATGGATGAAAAAGCGGACATACGGTCCGCCCGTGTGAAAGAGCCCTTAGCAGCCAGGAACTAGAAGCTACATAATAACCAAACCACATGTACTTAGGTTAATATTTGTCTTCTAAAGAAAACAAGCTCTTCTAGAGCAGTGTAAGTTCAGGCCATAAGGGAAATTCCACCGCTACCTTGGTTGCACTACCTAGGCTCCACTTATTAGCTTTTGGACATAAAATGATACCCTCTGTAATAAAAGAAAAAATATTGCAGCCCTAGCTGTTTAAAGTCCATGTGATAAAACTAAACCATAAGTAAATCCATACTTTGATTACTGTGTACAGAAACTGATTTACAACAATGTTCTTGTAAATATGGTAGTAAAATAATTAATAACCTTTTCACATATTTAAATCTGGGAAATATTGAATATAAACACACACACACATTTTTATACTATGTCTCGAATTATACTAACCTTAGGTTCATTAGATTTCTCTACTGTGGGGCCTCCCTACAAAAAAAAATTATATTTATATTATATAGGATTGTACTGTGATAAAACTGTACATACACTAATAGTACAAATTGAAAATAGCTTATGGTTGGATTGAAAAGAAGGTGAGTGCACCGCAGACATTACTTACAATTCGTGCAGGTTGCAAGGAACACATGTGTGAGTCATGCCCATTCCAAGCTTTCCTGTTTGGATACCCCCCAGGTTCTAGTATGTAAGGATCACCTTCAAAAAATGGCTTGCTGTACACCAGCCAGCTGTGAAGAGAGAACAAAATAAGTCACACATACTATTTAGCTCACGTTATAGTCTTCTTTAATATGTGTGATCACTGTGCAGTACAACGCTGTGCGCTGCAATGCGTGCAATGTGGTGCGTTGACTTGCATTACAGCAGTGTTTCTCAATTCCAGTCCTCACGCCCCCCCAACAGGTCAGGTTTTCAGGATTTCCATTATTTTGCACAGGTGATTTGATCAGTTTCACTGCCTTAGTAATTCCCACAGCCTTTTCATCTGAGGGAAATCCTGAAAACATGACCTGTTGGGGGGGGGCGTGAGGACTGGAATTGAGAAACACTGCATTACAGTAAGATGGGCTGAACAGCTCATTTAAAAGGAATGTGCTGAAATGCACTATATGTAAAAATGGGGAAGACTGTCATTTTGTGTAGTAAAATGCAATAGATGGGACAATGCACTTGTCTGCTTTTCACAAGTAGTGTGACAAGGCAGTGCAAAAGCAAATAAAACATTTTTTTGATGTATTTTTCCTGTCAGCTCCTGACAGCTAATTTTGTACAAAGCCAAGTTCCTCATGCTCTATATTATGACCAACAATACTTTTTACATGTTTATTTCCTACTTCTGGAAACAAAAAGTACCTCTCAAATATCAATAAAAAGTTATTGAACAAACATTTTTTTGATTACCCTATACGACCTGATGCCCCGTACACAGGATCGGAATTTCCGATGGCCTAAAATCTGACGTAAAACACTACGATAAGCCGAGAAAAATGAAGTTCAATGCTTCCGAGAATGCGTCGACTTGATTCTGAGCATGCGTGGGTTTTTTTCTTCATCGGAGTTGAACACAGACGGAAAAAAATAAAACATGTTCTATTTCTACAATACTTTTTTCATTGGAAATTCCAATTGTGTGTACGCGGCATAAGAAATAAGATGTATGTTAGGAAAAAAGATCTGATGGAGTAATCTCCACCAGTGGCGGCCCGCCCATATGGGCGCACGGGCGCCACCCCCCCTCCCGCAGTCACAAAAAAAAAAAATGGCACAGTGGCTGCGTTTGATGGCATGGCACAGTGGTGACAATTGATGGCACAGTGACTGCATTTGATGGCATGGCACAGTGGTGACAATTGATGGCACAGTTGCTGTGTTGCATGGCGCACACAGTGGTGACAATTGATGGCACAGCGGATGCATTTGATGGCATGGCACAGTGGTGACAATTGATGGCACAGTGGTGACGTTTGATGGCATTGCACAGTGGTGACAATTGATGGCACAGTGACTGCATTTGTTGGCATGGCACAGTGGTGACAATTGATGGCGCAGTGGCTGCATTTGGTGGCATGGGGCACAGTGGTGACAATTGATGGCACAGTGGCTGCATTTGATGGCATGACACAATGGTGACAATTGATGGCACCGTTTGTGTTTGATGGCATGGCACAGTGGTGACAATTGATGGCACAGTGGCTGCATTTGGTGGCATGGCACAGTGGTGACAATTGATGACACAGTGGCTGCATTTGGTGGCATGGCACAGTGGCTGCATGTGATGGGCACAGTGAGGCTGCAATATTTTTTTTTTGGTTTGCGCCCCCCCAAAAATTTTGAGCACCAGCCGCCACTGATCTCCACCCTGTAGTCCATTTCCTGCAATTCTTCACAAAGGAAAATAGTTTCATCAAGGAAAAACAAAAACAGGCTCTGCATAGGCAAGCAAAAGATGACATTTAAATAAAGCCTGGTTTAGCCTGGATTGGCAGATGGAGTTTACTGATTTGATGCAGTTAGAGGAGTTCAGAAAGAAAAACTCTAAAGCAATCATTATACCTATAGCAATGCATGTTCATTTTAACCAGAAATTCTCATTCAAGAAAAACAAAGATAGAGTATGTAGCCTGGTCTGCCATGTGAGCAGCAGAAGAGCAGCAGAAGGCTTACACTGTCCCCTCTATTACCCCCCTCTCCCCTTTGCTGCAGCTGACAGAGGGACAGGAGTGGCTACAGTAAGAAGGACTAAAGACTGGCCATTTCCAGGGTTGTGTGAAGCCTGATTAAGCCCCACCCACCACCTGGGGATCACAGAAATAGGATGCCCTAGGTGACGTCAGATGTGACAAAACGCGTCGGCAAGAGCTACGTGCCGTGACATCATGTTCCTGAAAGCGTTCCCGGAAGTTTATTCCTGTAAATTTGGTTTGCAATATTGGCAATGCAGTTTTATGCACTTGGTCTCCTTTTTATTTTTTTACATGCATATGCACATTTGAGTAAACATTGGAGATGGACTCCTAAAGCAACATTTCCCCCTTACCAATTTAGTGGATGGGAATGTTTGGTGGAACATTGGCCATAACTGTACAGAACATTATATGAGTTTTCTATAATATGAGAGTCAAGCCTTCTGCTTTTTTTTTTCTGGCCCACCTGGCGAGGGATTCATAGCACTACTTTTTACGTTTGGTGTTTGGAGTGTTTTTTTATGTGTTATTTCATGTATCACAAAGTATTTACAAAAGTATTTACTAGCACAGCAGCAGTTAATTTACAGCAGCAGTAGCACAGCAGAGTTAATTTACAACACGGAGACTAGGGACAAAAAGCCTGCTGAGAGGAACTGAGTCTGATGGGAAATGTACTTTGTAGGGAAATGCCCCTCTCCACCACAAAATATCCTGTGGAGAGGGGCAGTAAGAAAGAAGGGGCACGAAAAAAAGGAGAGAGAACAAAGAGCCCATGTGGGGAGGACAAAACACTTGGGGATGCAAAGGCTGTGGATACAGGCTGCGTGGACTGAGCTGCTGCAGGAAAGCCTGTGTTGCCCCATCCTGCTGTGTGCTGTCTGGTGTTAGGACTGAGGAGCTGCCATTGTTGTCTCAGTGTGCTGGCCACCAGCACCTGTGTGCAGAAAGGCTACTGTGAACCCAGAGTAAAGCAGCTGTGCTGGGCTCCATCAGAGACTGTTTTGTTGCATTGCTCCTCCTAGAGACTGCACCACTAAGGCCCTTTTCACACGGGGCAGTGGAGGTGCGGTGGCGGTATAGCGCCACTAAAAATAGCGGCGCTATATCGTCGGAATTGCCACGGGATTCCGACGCTAGTGGTGCAGTATTAACCCGCTAGCGGCCGAAAAAGGGTTAATACCGCCCGCAATGTGCTTTCACATTGAGAAAGCTATGCAGGAGTTTTTCAGGCGGTATTTAGGCGGTATTTTTAGCGCTGTACCGCCTGAAAAACTTCTCAGTGTGAAAGGAGCCTAAAACAACTGTATACTGCTGAGAACTCCAGGGAGGAAGAAGGCCGTAATTTCATTCAATACCGACTTGAGGGGAAAGCCCTTGTTTAATATTGACTTTGCTTATGTTATTGCTGCTTAAGGTTGCTGCCTGTGGAGAGCATTGGCCTTACACCCATTAGTTTTTTCCCATAGGATTAGAAATAGTGTGGCAGACTCAGGGCCCCAGCACTGAATAACTCTACACCCACTGGCCAGTGGTTTCTATAACCCTCAGTCAGGTCACCTTGATATATTGCTGCTATAGATTGTCTCTCCTGTTACAATTGTGTGCTGCTTTAGATGCGCTTTTGAGTTGTATTATCATTGTTGGTTGCTCCTCTCATTACTTCCCTGCAGGGATTTTGCCTGTTCATTAAAACCTATTTAAAGCCACAGGTGTGTTGGTGAGTGTGGTGTTTCTTTCAGAGTTATGGGCACTGGGAACAGGGGACCCCAGAAAATAGTGGCTCCTTCAAGCATGAGATATGATATGTTTAGGTGGGCAGAATTTATTAGACCTTTAAGGCCTCGTACACACGATCAAATCTGTCTGCTGGAAACGGTCTGCTAGACCGTTTCAGCAGACAGATTCGATCGTGTGTACGGGCAAACAGACGGATTTGGCCACCCGACAGATTTCAAAGCATGCTGGCGGGGATTTTCGTTTGCTCGTGTGTACACGCGAGCAAACCAAAATCCCAGCAGACAGATCTGTTCAAATCGGTCGGCCCGACCGATTTGAACGGACACATTTAATCGTCTGTACAAGGCCTAAGCCTTTATCACCATATTGACACTTAGACACATACACTTCACCTGCAATTACCATTTGTGCTGCAGATACTTACAGTCCATTGTGCACAATGATGGATTCTGTTTTGGTTGAGTGGCCATGTACACGTGAATCAGGATTGGCTCCAGTGATTGTCACCTTATTGCCTTCTCCATTTTCTTCCGTAAACAGACTTATCTGTGGAACTTGAAAATCCTATATATGAAGGAAACCAAATTTAGGTAGTCTGAGATAGGTATCCTACCACCATGTGACTTTTTATTCTATCCTATTAAAGCAGATCTGGTCAAAAAGTAAACAATGCTTAGTCCCATGGGTGGCCTTACAACATATCCAAAAGTGAAATAAATTGTTCATAAAGTTATTTTCACAGTGAAGATAAATAAAAAAAAATAGGATCACCAAATTACCTTTGTCACGTTAAACTTAGGCAGAAAATATGTGAATTGTGCATCTAGCTAATTTATGCACAGACCACAAAAGCTAACTTTACAGATATACACCATTTTACACAATCATGAGTCTTAATAAAATACTTTTCTGTTAATTAAGTCATAACTAGTAACGGCATTTACCTCTGTCCTGAACGCCTTTCTGATGGACTAGGCATGTAATCCATAATTGCAAACCCAACAAAAGTTGACTGAATGGAGCAAGAGAGGCAGAGTTTTATGAAAGACTGTACTTCAGAAAATTAGAGAGATGGGGTAGACCAAAAGGTAGGAAAGGGCCCTATGACATAAACTACCCATAATGCATCTAGAGGGAAGGTATCTGTCCTTATTATTTAAAAAAAATACTCACCCGAACTACATGACGTAATGAACCAATCCAAAATTTGGGTTTCTTTGTATTATTTGAGAGTGTTTCTGATGATGCTTCCACAACCTCCCAAGGACAGGGCAGATCAGTATCACCTTCTGTTAGCATTACACGCTTGCCACGGAATTGTGGTTTTTCATACAGAAGCCACCTATGTAGTTTAAATCTAGGCGTCATTTATTTTATTACAATAATCAAAACCAAAAATTACTAAAACAATAATATATATACTATATTATAGATGCCAATGTGCAAAAAACATGTTCAGATGCCAATGTGCAAAAAACTTGTTCAGTTGCTCATCACTGACATGTGTCACCTCGGCCGTGTGTACGCTCTCGGCGAGCTTCCCGTCGGGAAGCCCGTCGAGCAGAAATAGAGAGCACGCTCTCTATTTGCTCGACGGCCCGCCTGGATGAATGGCTGGTTGCCATTCCCGACGGGCGGGTCGCCGATTTCGACGGCCGGCAGAGAACCTCGACGGGCGGAACGATGTGTTCTGCCCGTCGAGGTTCTCTGCCGTGTGTACACGGCCTCATATGTATTACAATAGTGTCATGGATGGAGATAAGGAAAAAGTAGCAGAGGCAGATTATGGGGAAAAAGAGCGACTAAGCAGATATCTAGGCAGAAATCGTGGAATTTCTGGTCTTCTTAGGTGACTTACCTTTCTAATATGATTATCTGAAGGTGGGGGGACTAAAGCTTGAAATTACTGGTATCAGAATAACTGACTGAAGGCCCTGCCATCCGTATGTTACAGATTGTGATTATAAAAGCTAAGCAAATATTGACTAAATACAAGAGGTGTGTATTCTGAGTGCCGGTTCACACAGGGGCAACCTGATTTACAGCGCGACTTTGCAAGGCGACTTTAGCGAGACTTGGAGAAACTTACAACGCGACTTAAAGTTGCCTCCAGGACAGGCGACTTTGGCTGTGGCCAATCGGTCAATCACAGGATAATCAGCTCTGTGGGACGGAGGAGTTTGCCTGAGTAAACTATTTTCTTTTCCTGTAAAGTTGCTTCAGTTAAGACAGTGATCTGACTTTGGAGGCGACTTTCATTGAAATCAATGGGTACAAGTTGCCTAGAAGTCAACTTGAAGTAGTACAGGAACCTTTTCTGAAGTCGGAGCGACTTCAGTAGTGTACATTAAGACGGCTCTCATTCACGTCAATGGAATTTCTCATGTCGCGCGACTTGGGGCGACACAAGTCGGATCCCAATTTGCTGTAGTGTGAACCAGCACTTACATGAATCTTGGTGGCCCTTGTGTATTTCTTTCAGGTTTTTGTTTGCAGTAAGGTAACATGAAACAGCTCCTGCATTTTGCCTTGGTGCAGGAGTTTCCTGTAATAAAGACCAGTCACTCTCCTTGTGCAGGAGGACTGGTCTTGTATCCACCTGAGGTTTTCACTAGGAAGCCTGTAATGGGAGGGAACTTCTGTGTCAGAGTGAAAACTCTGCTCTCTGCACAGGCTATATTTCAGCCCAGAGCTGAGATTTAATCAAACATTTGCAGTACACTGATTTAAATATGCTTAAGATGAGGCCTTTGTCAACAGGATAATCTCCTGCTACTAAAGCCAGCCATATGTGGATCGTAATTCATCCAGTTTATCAGGGACCCAACAAATTTCAATTCATGAAAATTGATGCCTGAAGCTGCCTACTTTTCTGCTTTATGATATCAAGTATCACCCTGTAATGCAATCTGCTTTCTCTTTCTCTGTTGGGAATGTATGTAAGTAATTGCTGATTGAACTTACCCTCCTCGCACAATGCAGATAGAGACTGTTCCCTGCAAATCCCAATCACTCATGTTACCCACATCACTGTAGATCTCATGTCTGTGCCCCCTGAACCCAGGCTCAGAAAACAAAATGATCTGTTAATCAAAAAAGAAACCACGTTATTGGGGTTCCAAATATGAGAAGTAACAGTATTACAGTTAACTCATAAAACAGTTATGCTATAGCAATGCTTTCTAAAGACGGTTTGCTATGACCCACAAATGTAAAGGAACTGTTTAGACCTTTACCTTTCCTGGTCTTGGATTCACCTTTCCATGCATTTTCTCTGGGTGTTGCTAAAACGTAACAAAAAAAAAAAGAAAAGAAATACCATTACCAACCAATAGCTCCTGAAAGCTCCAATTATTAAATGGATAGCTTATCTTTACAAAAAATTTCTATGTAGGTATAGGGAGCTTGCAGAGAAAAAAAAACTGTGCAGCTTTGACTAAAGTTAAATGATGCTCCTGCTTCAGATGTCGTAAATTTACATACCCCCGAAGCCTGGCTGAAAAAACTCCCAGAGATGACATACATTTCCAAGAATCTGAGAAAGAGCTCACTCCTGTACTGGTGGGGGTGAGCAGTAAAGGCTAGGAACATCCTAGCTATAATGCAGGACAGGGGGGGGGGGGGGGGGGGGTGTCTTCTCCGGGAGTTTTTTCGGCCAGGCTTCAGGACATACCTAAATGGCTTACACCAATAGCAAGGTCATTATTCAACTTTGGTCAAAGCTGTAAACTTTGTTTTTTTATCTACAGGCACCTATTTCCTACATAGGGGGGTTATTTACGAAAGGCACATCCACTTTGCACTACAAGTGCAAACTACAAGTGCAAAGTGCACTCAAAGTGCATTTGGAAATGCAGTCACTGTAGATTCAGTGCATTTTTAAGTGGCACTTTGTAGTGCAAAGTGGATTTGCCTTTCGTAAATCATTTTTTTTTGCTGGTAAATGTAACCGAACCCTTTAAGTACTGAAACATTTTTCCTAGACATAATCATATAAATTAAAAAATATAACTAAAGCCAAAAATAAGACTATAAATATATAATAAATTATGCATGTTTTAAATAACCTGCAGATGCTTAAAGATTAGTTATAAGTCAGGAAACTGTAACACATCTCACCCAGACATCCGGGAAGACCTTACAAGGTAAAGCTACTGGTGGTCCAAGCTTGGACAGCAGCTCAGTAGAATCTGATGTTGGGACATTATCACTTTGTAGCTGTGCGCTGTATTCTTTATCTTCTGGCTGTTGTGCTCCTGAGGCATTGACTAGGATGTCACTGGCTCTGTTTGCTCCCGATGCATTAGTTAAGGTGACACTGTTCGTTTTAGTTACTGATGCACTGGTTATGGAGTCACTGGTTGTTTTTGTCTCAGGGGCATCAGTTAAGGACTCACTGACTTTTCCTGCTTCTGTTGCATTGGTTAAGGTGTCATGTGTTGTGTTTTTCCCTGACACACTGGTTAAGGCGACAATGGCCGTATTTTCTCCCAATGACCTGTTTAGGGAGACATTGCCTGTGTTTGCTGCTGATGCACTGGTTAAGGAGTCACTGACTGTGTTTGCGCCTGTTGCACTGGTTAAGGAGTCACTGACTGTATTTGCTCCTGATGCACTGGTTAAGGAGTCATTGACTGTGTTTGCGCCTGTTGCACTGGTTAAGGAGTCACTGACTTTGTTTGCTCCTGATGCACTGGTTAAGGAGTCACTGACTGTGTTTTCACCTGTTGTACTGGTTAAGGAGTCAATGGCTGTGTTTGCTCCTAATGCACTGGTTAAGGAGTCACTAACGGTGTTTGCACCTGTTGCACTGGTTAAGGAGTCACTGGCTGTGTTTGCTCCTGATGCACTGGTTAAGGAGTCACTGACTTTGCTTGCTCCTGATGCACTGGTTAAGGAGTCACTGACTGTGTTTTCACCTGTTGTACTGGTTAAGGAGTCACTGGCTGTGTTTGCTCCTAATGCACTGGTTAAGGTGTAACTAACTATGTTTGCGCCTGTTGCACTGGTTAAGGAGTCACTGGCTGTGTTTGCTCCTGATGCACTGGTTAAGGAGTCACTGACTTTGTTTGCTCCTGTTGCACTGGTTAATGAGTCATTGACTGTGTTTGCTCCCGATGCACTTGTTAATGAGTCACTGACTGTGTTTACTCCTATTGCACTGGTTAAGAAGTCACTAACTGTGTTTGCGCCTGTTGCACTGGTTAATGAGTCACTGACTGTGTTTGCGCATATTGCACTGGTTAAGGAGTCACTGATTGTGTTTGCTCCTATTGCACTGGTTAAAGAGTCACTAGCTGTGTTACTTACTGATACACTGGTTAGGGAGTCACTGACTGTATTTACTCCTGATGCATTGGTTAGGGAGCCATTGATTGTATTTACTAATGATGCATTGGTTAAGGAGTCACTGACTGTGTTTGCTCCTGATACACTGGTTAAGGAGCCACCAACTGTGTTTGCTTCCGATACACTGGTTAAGAAGTCACTGACTGTGTTTGCTTCTGATGCACTGGTTAAGGAGTCACTGGCTGTGCTTGCTCCAGGTGCACTGGTCAAAGAGTCACTGACTGTATTTTCTCCTGATGCATTGGTTAGGGAGTCACTGACTGTGTTTGCTCCTGATGCACTGGTTAAAGAGTCACTGGCTGTATTTTCTCTTGATGCACTGGTTAGGAAGCCACTGACTGTGTTTGATTCTGATGCACTGGTTAAGGAGTCACTGGCTGTGCTTTCTCCGGATGCACTGGTTAAAGAGCCACTGACCGTATTTGCTCCTGATGCATTGGTTAGGGAGTCACTGACTGTATTTGCTCCTGATGCACTGGTTAGGGAGTCACTGACTGTATTTGCTTCTGATTCACTGGTTAAGGAGTCACTGGCTGTGCTTTCTCCAGGTGCACTGGTTAAGGAGTCACTGGCTGTGCTTGCTCCAGGTGCACTGGTTAAGGAGTCACTGGCTGTGCTTGCCCCGAGCGCACTGGTTAAATAGCCACTGACTGTATTTGCTCCTGATGCAGTGGTTAGGGAGTCACTGATTTTGTTTGCTTCTGATGCACTGGTTAAGGAGTCACTGGCTGTGCTTGCTCCTGATGCACTGGTTAGGAAGTCACTGGCTGTACTTTTTCCAGATGCACTGGTTAGGAAGTCACTGGCTGTGCTTGCTCCGCATGCACTGGTTAAGGAGTCACTGGCTGTGCTTGCTCCGGATGCACTGGTTAAAGAGCCACTGACTGTATTTGCTTCTGATGCACTGGTTAGGGAGTCACTGACTGTGTTTGCTCCTGTTGCACTGGTTAGGGAGTCACTGGCTGTGTTTGCTCCTGATGCACTGGTTAGGGAGTCGCTGGCTGTATGTTGATTTGTGCTATCGGTAGATGACATATCCTGTGGCCCTATTTTATCTGTTTTCTCCTGTTGTAAATCTTTTTTTGGTTTTAAGTAGCTACTGAGAAGGTAGCTGCTTTCCAGTCTAGAGAATGGTTTTCCTTCTGAGGTCTCAGATTTTCTATCTAATCTGTCAGAAAGCAATAGAGACCCAATGATAGAGCTTTGTCGCTGGCTTAGACTTTGTGTAATTAATGCTTTGTAGTTTTCACTTCGAGAACCCTCCTCTCCTGAATGTTTTCTCATCAGTTCCAAAGGAGATGATCTAACTGTGGTTTTATCAAGGCTTCTTTCCCATGAGAACTTCTTGGGTGATTCTTCTGATTGTTCAGATTGTTCTGTTGCTTTTGTTTCCAAAATTGTGTTGTTTTCACTGGGAGTGGTGATCACCTTCAGCGGTTCTTCTTTCTCTTGCAATTGCCAGTTGAAATCCGGCTGATCACATTTTGGTGAACCTTGATCTTCTGTTATGGGGGACAAAGTGATTTCAATAAATTGTGGTGCGGAATGAGGCTGACGACGTGGTTTTTGATACCTTAAAAATTCCGGGGTCTCCAGTAGTCTCAGTTTATTTACCCAGCTCTCCATATTCTCTTCTTCACATGGTGCAGCATTTTTCTTTATAGAAGCATTACTGTATTCTTTTGGAGTTTGTGGACTATCTTTACAAGTTTGTAAATGGTAGTTTAAGCTTGGGCCTGAATTACTTTCTGTAGCGACATTAATGGTTTCACTTGTTTTTGTGTCTCTTGAATATGAAATCTGTATATCTGATAGTTCCAATGACAACAGAGATTCTATGGAATTAGAGAGTCCTTTATAACTTCCATATATGTTTTCTTGACTGTCTATTGTTTTTAATCCAGGTAAAGGTATATTACTTTGTCCCTCAAAACCCTGTAAAGCTGCCCCGATGGTATTACCTGTGGTTTCTGAATTTCTTAAATATGACGTTTTTACATCCAATGGTTCTGAAGGCTTCACATCTGCTATAAAATTTGAAGTTTCTGTATGGAGTTTATTTTTATTTTCATGTCTGTCTATTGTTTTTAATTCCGGTAAAGGTATATGACTTTGTCTCTCAACACCCTGTAAAGCTACACTGATGGTATCACCTGTGGTTTCCTTATCTCTTAAACATGACATTTTTAAATCTAATGGTTCTGAAGGCATCACAGATGCTATGGAATTAGAAGTTTCTTTAGGGAGTTTATTTAAATTTTCTTGAATGTCAATTGTTTTCAATTCAGATAAAGGTAAATGGCTTTGTCCCCCAACTCCTTGTAAAGCTACACTGATGGTGTCACCTGTGGTCTCTGTATCTCTTAAATGTGACATTTTTACATCTAATGGTTCTGAAGGCATCACAGGGGCTATGGAAATAGAAGCTTCTGTATTGAGATGATATACATTTTCTGGAATGTCTATTGTTTTTAATTCAGATAAAGGTAAGTGGCTTTGTCTCTCATCGCCATGTAAAGCTACACGGATGGCATCACCTGTGCTCTCTGTATCTCTTAAATATGCAGTTTTTATATCTAATAGTTCTGAAGGCATCACAGGTGCTATGGAATTAGAAGCTTCTCTATTGAGATAATATACATTTTCTTGAATGTCTATTGTTTTTAAGTCAGATAAAGGTAAGTGGCTTTGTCTCTCATCACCATGTAAAGCTACACTGATGGCATTACCTGTGCTGTCCGTATCTCTTAAATATGCAATTTTTACATCTAATGGTTCTGAAGGTATCATAGGTGCTATGGAATTAGAAGTTCCTGTAGATAATCCATATACATTTTTTTGAATGTCTAATGTTTTTAATTCAGGTAAAGATAAATGGCTTTGTCCATCATCACCCTGTGAAGTTACACTGATTGCATCACTTCTGGTTTCCGTGTGCCCCAAATATGAATGCTGTGCTTTTAATAATTCTGAAGGCATCAAAGATGCTATTGAATTAGAGCTTTCTGTACCATGTTCATGCACTTTTTCTTGATTGTCCATTGGACTTAGTCCCTCAACATCATGTAAGGATACAAGTCTCTCATCTAAATTTTGTGGGAGATATTGTTTCTGTAAAACAGCTATGTCATTTTCCAGCTGCCCATCTACAACGGTATTGACCAGATCTTGTTCCATGTTGCTGTTGTCATGTGAATGTTCCCTTATATTGACAGCAGTATCCATTGGTTGTAATACGTGGTTGTTTGTATGGTTCTCCTCATGCTTTGATTCTTTAGTGGCCAGTGTTTTTGCTTCTTGAGCAAAATCTAAACCATTTTCCCTACCATGAATAACTCCTTCATGTTGATCTTCATCCAGTTCCTCTATTCTAGCCTGGTCCACTATGTCATTTGCTGAAAAATTGTTCATAGCATCTTGAGACTGATTTCTCACATCAGTAGTTATGTGTATCTGATCTTCATTTTCCTGACCATTTTCTACTGTTCTTTCTTTTGTAAGCTTTAAATACATAAAATCTTCAGATTTTTCCACAGTCACTTTTTCACATTCATCCATAGCTTGGTCCAGTGTAGATGTCCAGTTATTATTATCTATTTCTGTCTTCTTATTTTTATAGAAAAGTTCTGTATCTTCAGGTTTATTCGGGGATACCTTATCAACCTGATCCAAAGGCTGCTTTATTTTGGCATATCTACCTTGACCACAAGTCTCAATTTCAGTTATATCTTGAAGTGCAGCAATTGAAGCAACAGGAAGTAAGCCATCAACCTGGTACGTTTTATATTCAAATCTATGGTTTTCTTTCATCCACCATGGCTTTTCAAGAAAACTTTTGTCCACAGCCTCAGAACGCGAAACAATATTTTCTATGTTTTTCCTGAAATTTTCTAAATCTATACTTTCATTCACAATGGTGTCTGTGGTGTATTCTAATTCGGAATTATCTTCCTCCTGTAAAAATGTAAGACTTGAATATTTTCTTCTGTCCCCAAGATATTCTTGTTTCTCAAGCGGCTGGTCCCTGATTTCTGCAGATAATACAATTGTCTGTTGCACATTCTGTTCCTTTGTGTTAGTAACATCTTTCTCCATCTCTCTATTTTTAACTTTAAATACATTTTCAGACACTTTGTTAATTTTTGAATTTTGAATCACAGTAGAATTTTCTTCTGGCTGCTTCTTTGTTTCCACACTGATTATATTATGTTCACCTAATTTCATTTGATCTTCAAGCTTGTGGCCTATGGTTTCTCCAGATAAGAAGCTATCAGCAAGTGTATTTTGAGTACACATGTCCTGAGTGATGACTGACATGTTAGCAGATTCTTCTTTAATTGTGCAACCAATGTGTTTATTAGAATCATCAAATGAGTCAGTCAATCCAGTAAAATCTTCTCCAATCCTGTCCATCACATCAATAATTTTTATAATTATTCCTTCAGTTGAACTTTTCTTAATGTGTGGTGAAGGTTTCTCTGTGTGATTTTCAACTAGCAAATCATTGACATTTTCCAATAGGCCATCTCTTATACCGGAATCCATATAATTTTCCCCTTGGTTAATCAAATTCTCATCTCTGTAAGTTCCTGGATCCCAGGAATGTTTAGTTGAGTTTACCAACACAGGTATGTCTTGACCAGAATGATTATTTATATCTACAGATTGTGTCTTTATATCTTCAATCTGGTTTGTGGCACTGTCATTTGCAGGTTTATACATGAGATGTTCAATGACCAGATCACTTGAAGCTTCTTTTTGGACATCTGTCAATGTTACAGAAACCATTGAGTCCTCAATATTATTAAAATTGTTTAAAAGCTGATCACTAGAGACTAACGTTGAGGTTACAACCACTGAAACAGTCTGGTTTTCCATATCAGCACTTTTGTTTTGTTCAGTATAAGCAGTGACCACATCTGTAGCTGGCTGATCTCTGGACTTTTCGAAAGTCTTATTACCTGCTGACTTCAAATAAGCTTTGCTAATATTTTCCATATTTTTGTCCCTGACTATGCTAGAATCTCCTTTGATCCCACCACTTATTTCTTGTTTTAGTGTATCATTTATTTGTTGTCCAGTGCCAATATTTGTTTCAGGCTCCATACTTGTGTTCTGTTTTTTCCCACAAACACTTTCATCTTCATCTTTAGAATGACCCCTTATGGTTTCAATGATTAAACCAGAATCTTTATCTTTATATGCTGTAGGTAAAGTACTTTTTTGTGAGACCAGTTTGTGCGTGTGTCTTTTTTCCTTATTTTGGTGTATTGGAGATAGCCCCCTTTTTTTTTCTTGTTTGTTCATGGGTAACTTTTTCAAAATTGTAATTTCATTTTTCTTGGTGCCTTGATTCAGTTGGTCAACATCAAGGTCTGGAACTTTATCTTTATATGCTGTAGGTACCAAATTTATTTCTGGAGCAAGCTCATGGGGGGTTTTCACTTCCATATTTTGGTGTATTTGAGATAGCCCCTTTACTGAATATTTCAAATCTTGTTTTTTGATTGGTGAAATTTCAGAAACTTTAATTTCAGTCTTCTTGTTGCCTTGATTCAGTTGGTCAACATCAAGGTCTGGAACTTTATCTTTATATGCTGTAGGTACCATATTTATTTCTGTAGCAAGCTCATGGGGGTTTTTCACTTCCATATTTTGGTGTATTTGAGATAGCCCCTTTACTGAATATTTCAAATCTTGTTTTTTGATTGGTGAAATTTCTGAAACTTTAATTTCAGTCTTCTTGTTGCCTTGATTCAGTTGGTCAACATCAAGGTCTGGAACTTTATCTTTATATGCTGTAGGTACCATATGTATTTGTGTAGCAAGCTCATGGGGGTTTTTTACTTCCATATTTTGGTGTATTTCAGATAGCCCCTTTACTGAATATTTCAAATCTTGTTTGTTGATTGGTGAAATTTCAGAAACTTTAATTTCAGTTTTCTTGTTGCCTTGATTTAGTTGGTCAACATCAAGGTCTGGAACTTTATCTTTATGTGCTGTAGGTACCATATTTATTTGTGTAGCAAGCTCATGTGGGTGTTTCAGTTCCATATTTTGGTGTATTTGAGATAGCCCCTTTACTGTATATTTCAAATCTTGTTTGTTGATTGGTGAAATTTCAGATATTTTAATTTCAGTTTTCTTTTTACTTTGAATCAGTTGGCCAGCATCAAGGTCCACATTGTTTACAACTTTTTTATTTAATAATGCTGTGTATCTGTTTTGAACTACATTGTGAGTTGTTGATTTCTTATCTGTACCATCACTAATCTCAGATGTGCCATCATCCACAATGTCTTTTGTTATGCGGCCTATATGCTTGTCACTGTTAACTCTTAAGCGATTGCTGTCATTTGAATTTCCCAGGTCTTTATTCTGAGTGGAAATGTGTTTTTGTAAATCTTCTCTCCTTCTCTGGCTCCTATTAGGTGATATCATAGGTTCTTCTGCAGATCCTTCTTGATTTTCCAAATCTAATGAATCGCAATCTATTTTGATTTTTTGTCCTAACTGTAAATTTGTAATTTTGCCTTTTGTCTTAACTGTTTGTTTCAAATCTTCATGTTTATTATATTCTTCCTGGATCTTGTTTTTTAACAAAGCTAAGCCTCTCACAGTTCTGCTTTTGTCCAGTTTCTCTTTTGTATTTATGGCAGGACTTTCATCATAGACCAAATTTGGAGCAATTGTTGTATTGAGTTCTGTTCTATGTTCTTTTTGTGACTGTTTTATCCTGTTATGATTAGTCTGCTCTCTTTTTTGTTGCAAGTCTGAATCTGTAATAGAATTAGAAAAGCTCTCTGTAAAAAAGACATTACTTTTAGAAGATGGCACTGGAGTAGTGTCCCTTTGGTTTTCAAATCTCTGTCCAATGAAATGTTTGGTTGGTCGTACGACAGCACTCTCATTTTTCCAACCTTTTGGTGAACCCAGAGAAAAAGAAAAATTATTCTTAATTTTCTGAGTGGGTGAAGTCGGTGTTCTGGGAGCAAGCTGTAAATCTTGTAACGTGGGTCTAGTGTGTCTTTGAAAAGCTTCCTTGTCTTTGTGACTATTGCTTAAATGAGTCTCTGCAAAATCTTTACCAAGGCTATCATTGTTTTCTACAATATCTTCAATTGTGTCCACATAGTTTTCGGTTATTATACATGGGTGTAATTTTCCAGAGCTATCAATAACAGATATGGTGGCATGTTCGATTCTGTTCTCTAAATGTTCTTTTTTTAAAGGATTAAAAACCTGAGAGAAAATTGGTCTGTAAAGCTCAGCAGTGGACACCTCCTGGTGAGATACACAATCTTTTACCCTCTGAGAAACATTCAGGGATTTTACAGGTTCTGCATGATGGCTCACAATATCCTTTGAGCCAATATCCTCAAAGATTTTTTGAATTTTTTTCACATGGCCAACATAGGCCTGTGGAGATACAAGGTTATTTAAAATGTTCACGTTTTGTTGATTATCCTTCTTAACAGACCATTTTGATGTCTCACAAGATCTTCGCATTTCTGGCATCCTAGAAGCATAGACTCTTTTTGGAATTGTATTATCTTTTTTTAGTTTATCACGCTTTTCCATTTTAGAGGTATCAATTCTGCAATATTCAGCCACCTGTTCAGAGCCAGAGTGTGTTGGGGAGCAGTCCTCATCTGCTTCCAAGCTTAGGGATCTAAGAACAGAAAAGTGGTTTTAGTGAAAGGCTTCATACTAAATATGTTTCTATACAGGATTAATTAGAATAAGTGGACCTGAACAATAAAAGTAAAGAATTGCTATCTTCTAGGGAACCTCTAAATGTTCGCACCTAAGGAGTAACTAAATATGTTTTGTATTAAATTCTTCCTGAAAAATGATAGAGCATTTTTTGTGCCTAGGTACTCCTGCCCCTAAGCCTTATAACTGTATACCTGCATTGTGAGATCATCCAAGACACATATGTCAAACACAAGGCCAGTGGTCTGAATCTGGCCTGCCAGGCCTTGTCATGTGGCCCTACCACCCAGTTTTGCAACCGGAATGTGGCGAAACTCCATTCTGCCACCTCCAGCTCTCACCATCTGCTCCCATTTCCCACTGTCACAGCTATGGAAAAGTTTTGTCCTCAGTGGTTCCTGGATCTAACAGATTCCTGGGTGAGACAAGGCAGGGACAGATCTCCAGAATCAGATAGAACAATCTCCCTGCAAAACGAAGCAGAGCCAACTACACAGGTCAGTACTAGAGTTGAATACACGGGTAGTAGAGGTACTAGAGCCGGACCAGGTAGAAGAAAGATGAGATGCAAGGAAGCTATGGGGGGGGTTGGGTTTGCACTCTTTGCATAGCACACCCCTATACCCTGCACTCTGTACGTAGCACACCCCTGCACTCTGTACGTAGCGCATTCCTAAACTCTGCACTCTACTTGGGCAGACCTAAACCCTGCACTTTGAATGTAGAGCACTCCTCAACCCTGCATTCTATACATAATGCACCCCTGAACTTTGAAATCTGTACATATTGCACTCCTGGGTTCTGCATATCACATACTCCTGAGTACTCCTATGTATCTGAGTAGGTACGGATACAACTGGCCCATTAAGGGCAACCATAATGCTGATTCAGCCCTTGATGGAATTGAGTTTGACACCCCTGATCTGAGATCTAAGACACTGCTGCTGTTGACCTCTAGTCTCACAAAAAGTGAAATTTTGTGATGTCACTGCTGTTCTGATTGTTGGAATAGAAGCAGTAACTGAATTCTGCTTCCTTCAGTCATTCTGAAACTGTGCTTTCTGAATCTCTCCTGATTACCAATCATCAGGACAGCAGCTCTGACATGGGGAAGCAAAGTGCTGCTTCTCTACCAAGATGGCCACATTCACACAAAGATACATTGTGAAATGAGGCATGGCAAATCAGTAATAAGGAAAAGTTTAGATTCAGGGAGACCACGGGCAATACTGGTGACTATTCCTATGCTCTCTTCTTAAAAAAGAAAAGGCAGAGAAAGCTTCTGGCACCACTGCATTTAATGTACTTTAAATCTAACAACTTTCTAGAAATAAGTCATGATTAGTCTTAGCATTGAAAACTAACTTACTAAGATTTTCTATAGGGTGTGCAGTGAGTTTCCCTGACATGTGTCGGCAAATGCAGAATAGATTTATCTTATCAGAATGCACAGGTCAGGACAAGTTAATAAATAGGAACCTGTTCTGGTTTGTCACCAATAATTGTACCGTATGATTTTTGTTTTGCATTCACATTAGGAATGTGACCAGGGCAGAACTGTGTGAAAGCTGGAAAGCAAAGCAAAATAGACAGAGCAAAAGAGAGAGTGGGCGAATGAAAGAATAAAATATACCTTGCTTGAAGGTTATTAGGAAAGGGTGAAATTAAAATTGTGCTGAACTATAGCATTTATGAAGTTTGAATATTCATATAAGGAATCCTTAAGACTAGCTAAATATGAACCTAATGGCTTCTACAGTATATAAAGGTAATACACGACTCAATATTACATTACTCAATTCTGTGTCTGTGATCTGTGCACCTGTATAAATTGCCAGCTTCTGATTAGTAAAACTATAGCCTTATTTATTAAAAGCAAGTATAAGTAAAGATTAATTAACAAGGTTTACTAACATTTACCCAAATATATATTGAAGTCACGTACTAAACTTACCAAAGTAATATCTAATTGGTAGCTACAGTGTATAGTACCTCAATGTAGTATCTACCTGTGCATATTATGTTGGAATGAGATAAAAGTGATAGTGTTAATTAAGTTAGTGTGTGGCACTTAAAAGGACAATAATATGTCCATCTACACCAAATTAATTTAGGTATCTCAGCATTAAACAGACCCTGCAGATATAAGCACATACAAATCAAGTATTTAAATTGCTTACTTGCAGAATTTTCATCTCTAGTAACGAGTTTTGTTTACTTGCAATGTGCCTTTGAACTTGCTAAGGAATTTGACTACTCCAGCAAGAGTTAATTCCCTAGCATAGCAACAGGTCTCCCTCCCTCATGCCATGTCATAGCCGTTCCTCTTCTGGAAGAATCAAATTATTGTCTGTGCTGGTCCAGCTCTTCCTCCCTCCCCATTACCTCCCTACATAACCTTTTATGTGGTTGCAAGGGGAGGGGCAAGGGGAATACTATAGTATGCCACCCAGTAGTAATTCCAGGCCTTTTGGATGACTACACAAGGGAGGTCTTTTTTCAAGTGAATAACGTAATCAAAATACATTAAATGCATGTATCATCTTATAACAAAGTTGTTGCTGAAATAAATTGTCTGGTAATAGGGTCCCTTTAAGAAAAGCATAACACTTTGCCTCACAATAAATACTGAATTTGCCATTTACATTATCTCACTCACTCAAGAATATTCATAAATCAAATGATCTAAATCCTATTTTGAGGATCCCATATGGGACTGCTGTGGGCAACACAGCCCATCTGCCCAAGTACATTTAGTACTTTGTAATTTGCACCATTTTAGCACTAAATCTATAGTTAGAACACAATTCAGAATCATCTTACTGGTTGTACTTTTTTTTAAATAAACCCACATATTACATTCACACAACATAGAAAAAAAAATGTGACAAAGGGATGTTGGGCTAAGACACCATTGTTTCTGCTGGTATCACCATACTCCGACAGTGACTATTCTCTGGGCACATTCTTACTGTGTGCTGTCATGTATCTCATAGTTAAAAGCAGTCTGTCAGCTGATTCCATTTCTTCTATTCATTTGGAAGGTATTTAAAAAATACACACACGTACATACTCTTAAAACATTACTATTCTCTAACTTACCTAGCTCTTTGTTTTAATAATGAAGAACGATTTGCTAGAGCAGCACAGGCAGTAATGGGAAACACATCGCCACTCCTGTATTACAAGTTATCTATACTTTTCTACACTCACCTACTCCTCCCCACCTGACAACCCCCCCCCCCCTCCACCCTGAACTTTGTATTCTGTCAGTCACAGAGCAGAAATATACAACAGAGTCCAACTACAGCAGCCAAGCCCTGAAGATTACAAAAAATATGCAGATTTCATATAGACACACTGGCTTGCACATTCTATGCAGTAAGTATATAGTATGACAGTGCGAAGCCCTGCCACTGGTTGTAGAATGCAGGATTCTGGAGTATTGATTATGAACGGAGAAACAGTTTTTGGTGACAGGTGCACTCAACCCGAAAGCTAGGAGGTCTCAGGCCGCGTACACATGGAGGGACATGTCCGCTGAAACGGTCCGACGGACCATTTCCAGCGGACATGTCTCCTCCGGATTTTGGTCCGATGGTGTGTACACACCATCGGATCAAAATCCCCGCCGGCAGACAGCGCGGTGACGTGGCGGTGACGTTGACGCCGCCACGTCACCGCACCAGGAAGTAAACAACTTCCACGCATGCGTCGCATCCATACGACGCTTGTGCGGGAGGATATGTCCGCTGGTGAGTGTACTGACCAGCGGACATATCCGACGGACATGTCCCCGGTGGACAAATTTTAAAGCATGTTATAAAATTTGTCCGCCGGTCAGACATGTCCGCTAGCCCATACACACGATCGGATTTGTCTGCTGAACTGGTCCGTCGGACAAGTTTGAGCAGACAAATTCGATCGTGTGTACGCGGTCTCAGGCTCGGAGAAATAAGGGCTTCAGACGTGTGCCAGGAAATCACCTATTGAGAGGCCAGAGCATAGGCCTGCACAGTAGAGTGTTGTGACTAAAGGCTGAAGGCCAGGAGAACCCAGGGAGCCGGGTGAGCTGAGAGAGATAGTCTAAGGGGGCCAATCAAAAGCCGAAGGCCAAGATTTAGGGCCTAAACATTGTCACTGCTCAAGAGATAGCCAGATGCAGTGCAGATTCTGACCTCCCTGGGGCCCTAAGCAAAATTCTGCTAAGGGGCCCTCTACTTGACCCGTGATGCCGTAAGCCATTAGCCTTGTGCCCAGTGGACACCATGCAGCCTTGTGCCTAGTACACACCATGCAGCCTTGTGCCCAGTACACACAAAGCAGTCTTGTGCCCAGTGCCCACCAAATGCAGCCTTGTGCCCACCAAACACAGCCTTGTGCCAAGTGCCCACCATGCAGCCTTGTGCCCACCATGCAGCCTTGTGCCCAGTGTCTACCATGCAGCCTTGTGCCCACCAAATGCAGCCTTGTGCCCACCAAATGCAGCCTTGTGCCCACCATGATGCAGCCTCGTGTCCACCAATGCAGCCTTGTGCCCAGTGCCCACCAAATGCAACCCTGTGTCCACCAAATGCAGCCTTGTTCCCAGTGCCCTCCGTGATGCAGCCTCATGCCCTCCAATGCAGCCTTGTGCCCAGTGCCCACCAAATGCAACCCTGTGTCCACCAAATGCAGCCTTGTTCCCAGTGCCCTCCGTGATGCAGCCTTGTGCCCACCAATGTAGCCTTGTGCCCAGTGCCCACCAAATGCAGTCTTGTGCCCACCAAATTCAGCCTACATGTGGAGGGGAGGAAAGGAGAGGAGCAGGAGAGCCACCCAGATAATCAGGGCACAGTGCAGGGAACACAGCGGTATCAGCTTTTATTTCAATTGCCAGATTCCCGCCGCTCAACGTCATATACAGCCTAGCCCCCTAACCGGGGAACTTTGAGTGACAGATCACCCAGGATTAGATGGGTGATCTGTCTATCAAAAGCTCGGGACCAGGAGGAGGGGCTGTATCTGACAGCGAGCGCGGGGAACACGGCAATTGAAATGAAAACTGTTATCGCTGTGTTCCCTGCGTGCGCTGCACTCTAAACATCCAGGCGGCTCTCTCTCTTCCCCTCCACAATCGCTGGGAGAAGGACTCTCATTCTACCGGCGCCGCCCCATGCACCTACGAGGGGGAGGCAGGGCCTCAAGTAATTTGCGAGGGCCCTACACAGCTTGCGTAGTGAGCGTATAGGGCGGATCGGCTCTGGCCAGGTGGCTTGGTATTATTTTGACTGTATCTGTTTTTGATGGTGAAGACCCCCGGGTGGGAAACCCTGATATAAGGACTTTACTTCATTATTAAATTAAAGTAGCCTGGGAAGCCCTAAACTTTAGTTCCTGACTTGCATGGGCTCACTGAAAATGCTCAACACCACTGAGTTTAAGGATATGAAAAGGTTTTCTTAACAAAAAAAAAAAAATTGTACTTACCTCCTCTGTGCAGATGGTTTTGCACAAAGTGGCCCGATTCTTCTCTTCTGTGGTCCCTCAGCAGCGCTCCTGGCTCCTCCTCTTCTCGAGTGCCCCATTGGAAAGCCACTTTCTTCGGGGCACTCATGCGGGGGTGCTGTGTCCATTGACACAGACAGCAGAACTCGGCCCTGCCCCCGAGCACCCACGTAATTGGATTTGATTGACAGCCAATGGCTGCGCTGTTATCAGTCTATCCAATTAGCACCAGAAACACCGGCTGGAGCTGGTGTACTCGTCCCTGTCGCTGGAAAGACCGGTTTCAGGAAAGAAAAAGGGGGGCTCTGGGGGGCTGCTGCATCACAGGAGTTTTTTCACCTTAATGCATAGAATGCATTAATGTGAAAAACCTTGAAGGTTTACAACCCCTTTAGAGTGATTCTAACGGAAAGAATAATAATAAAAAAATAACAAGCAGGTTATACTTACCTGTTCTATGCAATGGTTTTGCACAGAGAAACACTGATCATCTTCTTTTTAAGTCCTCCATCTATATATATCTATAGATATAGGTATATATACAGTATCTAACAAAAGTGAGGACACCCCTCACATTTTTGTAAATATTTTATAATATATTTTCATGTGACAACGTGGAAGATATGACGTTTTGCTACAATGTAAAGTAGTGAGTGTACATTTGCTGTCCCCTCAAAATAACTCAACACACTATTGTCTAAACCGCTGGCAGGAAAAGTGAGTACACCCTGAAGTGAAAATGTCCAAATTAGGCCCAATTAGCCATTTTCCCTCCCCAGTGTTATGTGACTCGTTAGTTTTACAAGGTCTCAGGTGTGAATGGGGAGCAGGTGTTTTAAATTTGGTGTTATCGCTCTCACTCTCTCGTACTGGTCACTGGAAGTTCAACATGGCACCTCATGGCAAAGAACACTGAGGATCTGAAAAAAACGAATTGTTGCTCTACATAAAGCTGACCCTAAAACTGAGCTGCAGCACGGTGGCCAAGACCATACAGCGGTTTAACAGCACAGGTTCCACTCAGAACAGGCCTCGCCATTGTCGACCAAAGAAGTTGAGCGCACATGCTCAGCATCATATTCCGAGGCTGTCTTTGGAAATTATAAAATAAAGGTATTCAGCGCTGAAAAAAATATATCTAATAGCTAAACAAACTAACAATTGCAAGCCAGCACTCAGGGTGAATTCATAAAAAATCCTTCAGAGAAAATAGGACAATGTAACAGTGCAGCGCAGAAGAAATAAATAAATAAGTAAGTAGGTGTCTTCTTGCCCCACGCTGATATAGTCATGCCCACAGGACGTAACGCCTACGGGGGGAGGAGCCATGTCGGATGTCACCCACGATGATCGCTGTTCTATCTTACACGCTGCAGTTGTTAGCCTTCGTTAGCTTTTTATGTGAGTAGCCACTCTTATGTTTTTACCTTAATTAAACTTTGAATTCAGAGAGCACTAGATCGTCTCTTTTCTGTTTATTTACAGTGCCTTGTATTTGGCCCCCTTGAACTTTGCAAACTTTTGCCACATTTCAGGCTTCAAACATAAAGATATAAAACTGTAATTTTTTGTGAAGAATCAACAACAAGTGGGACACAATCATGAAGTGGAACGAAATTTATTGGATATTTCAAACTTTTTTAACAAATAAAAAACTGAAAAATTGGGCGTGCAAAATTATTCAGCCCCCTTAAGTTAATACTTTGTAGCGCCACCTTTTGCTGCGATTACAGCTGTAAGTCGATTGGGGTATGTCTCTATCAGTTTTGCACATCGAGAGACTGACATTTTTGCCCATTCTGCCTTGCAAAACAGCTGGAGTTCAGTGAGGTTGGATGGAGAGCGTTTGTGAACATCAGTTTTCAGTTCTTTCCACAGATTCCCGATTGGATTCAGGTCTGGGCTTTGACTTGGCCAATCTAACACCTAGATATGTATATTTGTGAACCATTCCATTGTAGATTTTGCTTTATGTTTTGGATCATTGTCTTGTTGGAAGACAAATCTCCGTCCCAGTCTCAGGTCTTTTGCAGACTCCATCAGGTTTTCTTCCAGAATGGTCCTGTATTTGGCTCCATCCATCTTATCAATTTTAACCACCTTCCCTGTCCCTGCTGAAGAAAAGCAGGCCCAAACCATGATGCTGCCACCACCATGTTTCACAGTGGGGATGGTGTGTTCAGGGTGATGAGCTGTGTTGCTTTTACCCCAAACATAAAGTTTTGCATCGTTGCCAAAAAGTTTGATTTTGGTTTCATCTGACCAGAGCACCTTCTTCCACATGTTTGGTGTGTCTCCCAGGTTTGCTTGTGGCAAACTTTAAACGACACTTTTTATGGATATCTTTAAGTAATGGCTTTCTTCTTGCCACTCTTCCATAAAGGCCAGATTTGTGCAGTATAAGACTGATTGTTGTCCTATGGACAGAGTCTCCCACCTCAGCTGTAGATCTCTGCAGTTCATCCAGAGTGATAATGGGCCTCTTGGCTGCATCTCTGATCAGTCTTCTCCTTGTATGAGCTGAAAGTTTAGAGGGACAGCCAGGTCTTTGTAGATTTGCAGTGGTCTGATACTCCTTCCATTTCAATATTATCGCTTGCATAGTGCTCCTTGGGATGTTTAAAGCTTGGGAAATCTTTTTGTATCCAAATCCGGCTTTAAACTTCTCCACAACAGTATCTCGGACCTGCCTGGTGTGTTTCTTGTTCTTCATGATGCTCTCTGCGCTTTAAACGGACCTCTGAGACTATCACACTGCAGGTGCATTTATACGGAGACATGATTACACACAGGTGGATTCTATTTATCATCATTAGTTATTTAGGTCAACATTGGATCATTCAGAGATCCTCACTGAACTTCTGGAGAGAGTTTGCTGCACTGAAAGTAAAGGGGCTGAATAATTTTGCACGCCCAATTTTTCAGTTTTTTATTTGTTAAAGTTTGAAATATCCAATAAATTTCGTTCCACTTCATGATTGTGTCCCACTTGTTGCTGATTCTTTACAAAAAATTACAGTTTTATATCTTTATGTTTGAAGCCTGAAATGTGGCAAAAGGTTGCAAAGTTCAAGGGGGCCGAATACTTTCGCAAGGCACTGTATGTATAGTGGAGAGCAAGTTCCGAATACTTCTCCATGACTACATTGATGGTTGCTGTATCACAAGATGCTTATCTGAGGATGATCAATTAGGATCTTCTTTGTGGGATTATATGTCTTATGACCTATTGTAGGTTTTATTTGTCAGGTGAGAGGCCAATCTGTGTGCGGTGGAGGATTCTTTCTGGTCACTTGATTGTTATCCATGTTGCATGCTGTGATCATTTGTGTGCTTTCCCACATGCACTTATGGACTTCTTCTACAACTTATGGACTTGATTGTGCAATAGTATTAATATTACGTGCTACCAGCGCTACCAGAGAAAAACAGACAGACGTAAGATGGCACTGCACACGCGGCGTCCCCATATGTTTTATGCGATTGTTGTATTTTATCCTATATAAGAGTCCACTTGTTCATCATTAACTACTTGCTCAATTTAGGACGTCAAACGACGTCCTCCACTTTGTGCGGGGATATCTGAGTGATGCCTGCAGCCAGAGGATTCCAGTGGCAACCTGTGAAGCTCGGGTGAACTCCATGCCCAATAGAGTTAAGGCAGTGCTGGAAAATAATAGTGGTCACACAAAATATTGACACTTTGGGCCCAATTTGGACATTTTCACTTAGGGGTGTACTCACTCTTGTTGCCAGCGGTGTAGACATTAATGGCTGTATGTTGAGTTATTTTGAGGGAACAGCAAATTTACACTGTTATACAAGCTGTATACTCACTACTTTACATTGTAGCAAAGTGTTATTTCTTCAGTGTTGTCACATGAAAAGAGAATAAAATATTTAACAAAAATGTCAGGGGTGTACTCACTTTTGTGAGATACTGTGTATATATATATATATATATATATATATATATATATATATATATATATTTGTATATACAGTGGATATAAAAAGTCTACACACCCATGTAAAAATGTCAGGTTTCTATGATGTAAAAAATGAGAAAGATAAATCATTTCAGAACTTTTTCCAACTTTAATGTGACCTTTAAACTGTACAACTCAGTTGAACAACAAATCTTTTAGGTAGAGGGAAGTAAAAATAAAAAATAAAAATAATATGGTTGCATAAGTGTGCACACCCTAAGGCTCCTTTCACATGGATGGCTGTTTTGCCACAGTTAAAAGCATGTAAATGTTCTGTGAAATTCAAGGCTCCAGGCATTGCGATTAGCTGCATTTGTACATTGCGATTACGTGCGGTTACATGCGGCCTGCGTTTAGCTGCGGTATCATGAGTATGAGTATCATGAGTATCATGGCACATTTTGACTTGACAATATTTGTCCACTCTTCTTTGCAAAAACACTCCAAATCTGTCAGATTGCGAGGGCATCTCCTGTGCACAGCCCTCTTTAGATCACCCCACAGATTTAGGTCTGGGCTCTGGTTGGGTCATCCCAAAACTTTAATCTTCTTCTGGTGAAGCCATTCCTTTGTTGATTTGGATGTATGCTTTGGGTCGTTGTCATGTCATTTCTAGCAGAAGCCTGAAGGCTTTGTGCCAAAATCAACTGATATTTGGAACTGTTCTTAATTCCCTCTACCTTGACTAAGGCCCCTGTTCCAGCTGAAGAAAAACAGCCCCAAACATGATGCTGCCACCACCATGCTTCACTTTGGGGTGTTGTTTTTGCGCCAAACATTTCTTTTGGAATTATGGCCAAAAAGTTCATCCTTGGTTTTATCAGACCACAACACATTTCCCCACATGCTTTTGGGAAATTAATATCAGTTGGTTCAGTCTTAACTAATGGCCTATGAAAAGGTTACTCATTATCACACAGGAAACATCTCATGATGGGTAAAAGCAAAGAGCTCTCTCAAGACCTTTGCAACCTTATTGATGCACAACATACTGATGGCATTGGTTACAGAAGGATTTCTAAACTTCTGAATGTTCCAGTGAGCACTGGTAGGGGCATAATCTGGAAGTGGAAAGAACATAATATTACCATAAACTGGCCACGACCAGGTGCTCTTCGCAAGATTTCTGACAGAGGAGTGAAAAGAATTATCAGAAGAGTTGTGCAAGAGGCAAGGACCACTTGTAGAGAGCTTCAGAAAGACCAGGAATTAGCAGGTACAGTTGTTTCAAAGAAAACAATAGGTAATGCACTCAACTGTGGCCTGTATGCACACTCACCACCCAATACACTCACCACGCATGTTGAAGCTTGTTTAAAGTTTGCTGCACAATATTTAGACAAGCCTGTAAAATACTGGGATAATATAGTCTAGTCAAATGAGACCAAAATGTAACTCTTTGGATGCCATATTACACACCATGTTTGGAGGAAAAATGGCACTGCCCATCACCCCAAAAACACCATACCAACAGTGAAGTTTGGAGGTGGAAACATCATGGTGTGAGGCTGTTTTTCAGCATACGGTACTAGCAAACTTCATGTTATTAAAGAAAGGATGAATGGAAAAATGTACGAGGACGTTCTTAATAAAAATCCATTGTCATCTACCAGGATGATGAAGATAAAATGAGGGTGGACATTTCAGCAAGACAATGATCCAAAACACAAAGCCAAGAAAACTCTCAATTGGTTTCAAAGAAAGAAAATAAAGCTTTGTAAAAAAAAAGGTTTCCTAGAATGTGTGATAAACCCAAATTAATAAAAAAATTGAGAAAATATAGGAGGGTTGTGGTGAAATGTTCAAAACATTTTAAATAAGTCAAAGTTCAAAAAAGTAAAAAGTCCATAAAGTGTTGAAGGCAATAGAGTTGGTTCTCTTACACCAAAAGGAAAACACCCGTGTGATGAATATAGTCTGCTTACCAGATCCACTGACCGTTAATAAAGCGGTCAAACGGGCTCAGAGATGTTTATAGTCCTCTCAATCAGACTCAAATCCAGCAGATGGAACCAGGGGGTTAGTTCCTCAGCAGCAGTCACCAGCATATAAGAGGTTTACGCTCCTCTGCTGCCACTTCCAGTAACGTCTTCTCTCTACTTCTTTCAGGAGGAAGTAGAGAGAAGACGTTACTGGAAGTGGCAGCAGAGGAGCGTAAACCTCTTATATGCTGGTGACTGCTGCTGAGAATCTAACCCCCTGGTTCCATCTGCTGGATTTGAGTCTGATTGAGAGGACTATAAACATCTCTGAGCCCATTTGACCGCTTTATTAACGGTCAGTGGATCTGGTAAGCAGACTATATTCATCACACGGGTGTTTTCCTTTTGGTGGAAGAGAACCAACTCTATTGCCTTCAACACTTTATGGACTTATTACTTTTTTGAACTTTGACTTATTTAAACAATTTTGAACATTTCACCACAACCCTTCTATATTTTCTCATTTTTTTTAATTAATTTGGGTTTATCACACATTCTACAGCGCTGTACCTTTTTTGTATTTAAGAAAATAAAGCTGCCAGAATGGCCCAGTCAATCACCTGATTTGAATCTAATAGGAAATCTGTGGAAAAAAAATAAAGATCAGAGTTCATAGAAGAGGCCCATGGAACCTTCAAGATTTGAAGACTGTTTGTGTGGAAGAATGGGCCAAAATCACACTTGAACAATGCATATGGCTAGTTTCTCCAAACAGGAGTAGTCTTGAAGTGGTCATTACCAACAAAGGATTTTGTACAAAGTATTAAATAGGGTTCAGTTGGCATGTCAAATATTTTTTCCATGTGTCATTTAATTTCATTTCACATAACCTAATTTTTTAACTTATTTGTTTTGGTTTCCTTAAATGTATGGATTGCATGGGTTGTTACTGACATGTGGTGAAAATTTCATGTCAATAGCACCTTTAGAAATATATTTACCTAGAAAAATGGTGACGTGTTTAATACTTATTTTACCCGCTGTATATTCTATAAGGTTTATGTAGCATGACAATGTTAGTGAGCTAATACATTATAGGTAATTCTTCTTAACTCTCTGCACTTTGCGTGATTTACCATGGGTGGGTAAGTGCCCAGACTTGTTATCTGATGTTATATGGCAACACAGACAATATAATGGTATTGATACTCCTCAGCTTTACTGTTCTGTTACATGGAGCTTTAACAAAAACATTATGGGAAAGCATAGGAAATTAATAATTCTTTTGTGGGATAATTTTTTTTACTGTCTCAGTACCCATTGAACAGTTTTCAGCAGTACTTCCTGTACCAGTGACCTTATAAGTGGTAGGGTAATTGTATTCCTTCCCCAAGCTATTAAGTGTTTAACTGGCAATGATGTGTCCTATACGCCATGGCTATCAAAGGGTTAAAGGGATTATAAAGTCAGTGATCTCAGTTACTGCCAGCCCCTCTGTTATAACAAGCTATACTACACAGTTTGTGTGGTTTTTTTTTATTTTGCAGCTAAATACCTTATTTCATATCACTGATGTGCGGTCACGTCACTGCCCGTCGCTCTCCTTCCCTAAGGACTACAGTGGGAGGGGCTGAGATTCGCCTCTGACATCAGTTTGACCGCACATCGGCGATGTCAAATAAGGTATTTAGCTGCAGAATTTTTGAAAACACGCACACACACTGTGTAGTATATCTTGTTATAATTGAAGGGCTGGCAGTAATTGTAATTACCAACTTTACTGCCACAGGGAATAGCAGCAGGAGGAGAGGGGAGGGGCGGGTTTGGCCCAAACACTTTGAAGTGACAGGGAGGGAGGGAGGGAGGAAGAGTAGGAGGGGTAGAAATAAGGGAGAGAATCTAAACACAGCAGGATGGTGGAAGCACATAAACTGACCACAGTATCATGGATCAGCAGCCATGATTATCGTGGTCAGCACACCTAGGGGGACACAGGAACAGGCAGGATCAACCAGGTATTTTACAGCATACAAAAGGGACAAATGACACAGCACAAGAACTACAGTGCCTTGCGAACGTATTAGGCCCCCTTGAACTTTGTGACCTTTTGCCACATTTCAGGCTTCAAACATAAAGATATAAAACTGTAATTTTTTGTGAAGAATCAACAACAAGTGGGACACAATCATGAAGTGGAACGAAATTTATTGGATATTTCAAACTTTTTTAACAAATAAAAAACTGAAAAATTGGGCGTGCAAAATTATTCAACCCCTTTACTTTCAGTGCAGCAAACTCTCTCCAGAAGTTCAGTGAGGATCTCTGAATGATCCAATGTTGACCTAAATGACTAATGATGATAAATAGAATCCACCTGTGTGTAATCAAGTCTCTGTAAAAATGCACCTGCACCGTGATAGTCTCAGAGGTCCATTTAAAGCACATAGAGCATCATGAAGAACAAGGAACACACCAGGCAGGTCCGAGATACTGTTGTGGAGAAGCTTAAAGCCGGATTTGGATTCAAAAAGATTTCCCAAGCTTTAAACATCCCAAGGAGCACTGTGCAAGCGATAATATTGAAATGGAAGGAGTATCAGAGCACTGCAAATCTACAAAGACCTGGCCGTCCCTCTAAACTTTCATCTTATACAAGGAAAAGACTGATCAGAGATGCAGCCAAGAGGCCCATGATCACTCTGGATGAACTGCAGAGATCTACAGCTGAGGTGGGAGACTCTGTCCATAGACAACAATCAGTCGTATACTGCACAAATCTGGCCTTTATGGAAGAGTGGCAAGAAGAAAGCCATTTCTTAAAGATATCCATAAAAAGTGTTTAAAGTTTGCCACAAGCCACCTGGAGACACACCAAACATGTGGAAGAAGGTGCTCTGGTCAGATGAAACCAAAATCGAACTTTTTGGCAACAATGCAAAACGTTATGTTTGGCGTAAAAGCAACACAGCTCATCACCGTGAACACACCATCCCCACTGTCAAACATGGTGGTGGCAGCATCATGGTTAGGGCCTGCTTTTCTTAAGCAGGGACAGGGAAGTTGGTTACAATTGATGGGAACATGGATGGAGCCAAATACAGGACCATTCTGGAAAACCCGCTGGAGTCTGCAATTTTGCACGCCCAATTTTTATGTTTTTTATTTGTTAAAAAAGTTTGAAATATCCAATAAATTTTGTTCCACTTCATGATTGTGTCCCACTTGTTTTTGATTCTTCACAAAATATTACAGTTTTATATCTTTATGTTTGAAGCCTGAAATGTGGCAAAAGGTCACAAAGTTCAAGGGGGCTGAATACTTTCGCAAGGCACTGTATGTGGTTTAACATGCTTTAAAGCGGATCTCCCATGCAAATAATTTTTTTTTTTTGGGGGGGGGGGAGTTAAATAGCCAATAGCAAGGCTTCAAAAAACTCACGTTTCTCGTGTCCAATGTCCACGCCACTCTGTTTCTGTCTGGAATATACACTTATATTCCCTTCGGTCCGCCGTTGCCATTTTAAGTGTGGGCATTATAATTCCACTAGCAGGGACTTCCTGGTTGCGCGCTCGCGTCGGCGAGCAGCGGCGTCAGCGTCTCTGTTGCGTCTCTGTTGCTGTGACAACGGCAGGCGTTACCGCCCCTGATGTTAACCCAGCCTCATAGACCAATACAGCTTAATAGAAACAACGGACTACAAGTGAATCGCGCGATCACAAGGGAGCTATGACTCAAGCTCCCAGAACACACTGCGCTGTGCAGGAAATGAGGAAATGCCCGAGAAAAACCCGAAGGCTGCAGACCGGAAGGAGCTATATTATATCTGGTACTGTACATTTATTATTAAAAAAATATCCGTTTGGGCAATATTTAGGAGCAACTGTAATATTGAGATTATGTTGCAATTCGGGTGGAGCTCCGCTTTAAAGCAGGGGTCTCCAAGCTATGACCCTCCAGTTGTTTAGGAACTGTGAATGCCAAAGTTTTTCAATGCGTCATGGGATATGTACTTCTGCAACAGCTGGAGAGCCGTAGTTTGGTGAACCCTACTTTAAAGTTAATTTTTATTATTTATTTTTTTAGGATTACAACCTCTTTAAAACAAGCTCACAGCTGCAAAATAAGCCAAAGTATTATTTTTTTTCTGCAGGCTCCTGGCTTTCTGGTAAAATGTATCTAGTTGGCCTAGAGCAGGGGTGCCCAACCTGTTGAAGAGTGAGGGCCAATTAAGTGACTTGGTAACCGGTCACAGGCCACAATGAGCAGAGCGGGTGGAAGGCAACCCACTTGGCTCTATAGAGCATTTGTAAGTGGACACAAGTCCATTTACATCTGCCACTCCTTAGAGGTGAATGGAGAGTCCGATTAGATTGGACTGTGTTAAAGGGGCTTAAGGCTGCTTTGACACCGATGTACCGTTGTTTACCCGCACCACGAGTGCAGTACATTTCCCCTGTGGCTTTCCTGCAGGTTAGTTGCACTTTGCCATAGACTTCTATTATATCCTGTAGGTGTGGTGCACTTTCAGAAAGCTCACCAAACTCGCAGGTAATAGAAGTCTATGGCTCAGTGCAGGTAACTCGCAGGTGCACTGCTCTGCACCTGCAAATCAGTTTAAAAGCAGCCCAGTAACCACTGCAGAACAGATATGCCCATATATACACTGTGATTTTAGTAATAAACGTACCTTTAATAACAGTATTCTATTCTATTCCATCCCAGAGCAGGAGGTCGCAGGCCACATCAGAGGGCTCCGCAGGCCACATGTGGTTGGGCACCTCTGGCCTATAAACACAGCACAAATCACCACCCACCCTTATAAAAATGCACTCACCAGAGCTCAGATGCAGTTGCATGCAGCAGAATGAGGGTAGTCTCTCCAGGTCTCCTCTCGGTTGTGAAATGAGATGCGAAAGGCAGTGTCAGGATTTGGCAGCATGGTGGGGGTCTACCCATTACATAGCCACAAAGAAGGGGTAGATCATAATTGACTATTTGCTGATCCTTGGGGAAGGGTTTCTCCTTTTGTCAGTCAATGAGTACTGTATGTGTTTACACACACACACACATATAAATAAATAAATCATATATCATATATAAATAAATCATATATATCATATTATATTGACTATATTTTCAGAAATAATTCTATTATATATGAAAAAGAGGAACCTTAGTATTTTTACATGCTAGTTTTGATATACGTCTCTGGTCTACCTATTCTATCTCTCCCTAGGTATTTCTGACATCTCTGTTGAACAAGTATGCTTGTATGCTCAGTTCATATATATCACCAAACCTCTGTGTAGGATATATTCAGCTTCTAGTATCTATAAAACATTATTTTTTATAATAGACGGTCTAGCATTATTGTCAGGCCCACCAGTGCCCCCACCCAGTCCTCACCTTTCCAGACGTTCCCCCTGACAGCTCTCAGAAACCCTCCTCTTCTTTAAGATCTCCTCCTTCTGTGCTGTATTCTTTTCAGGTTGCTCTGATGTTTCCGAGAGTGACTGAGCTATTACCTCTCTAGTACCCGCCCAGTGATAGCCACATGCTTGAGATTCCAATGAAGTTGACAGCTTCAAATCTTGTTCTACAAGTTCATCTCCTTTCACCAAGTCCTGTGCCAGTGCAGGTAGCTGGCTTTGCTCTTTTTCCTCTCTAGTCATGGTGATAATAACTTGGTATTTTATTTTGGGTGTACTGGGAGATGAGCGTCCTTTAATATTTTCCTCCAATGTTTTATGAAATTCAGAAAGATTAAGTATGGCTTCTTGTTCTCTTGTATTGGAGTGTATAGACTTTGTTACATTATGTTCCTTATCTTTAGTGTCGTGAAACAGGTGGTCCTGTAATTGTATGGTCTCCTGAATTTCCTTTTGCAAAGAGTTTCTGTTTAGAGGCATATGCTTTTTGGTAGATACTTTTTGGTTTGTACATTTTGTGGATGAATGTAAGCACTTTGGACTTTCAAATTCATAGGTATTATTGCCTTCTCTATTTAGTGGTATATTTTGACAGGAGACCATTTCAGTACTACCCTTTAGAGTCACATTTTCAGAAAGCATGCTGGTATAGACTTGATTTCTTGATTTCCCATTTTGTACGTTTGCTTGACTTTGTATGTTCAAACTTGACTGACTTTGACATTGGGAATTTTGTTTTTGTATAACAGCACATGTACTGTTTTTCTCTCTCGAAAGGTTACCTTCTTTATAATCTACATCTGATTTTAGTACGATCCCTTTTTGAGATGTTTGCTCTACTATTTTTTCCTTCGGGGACATAAGATGATGAATTGGACTTCGATAATTAAAGTGTTTTTCATCTTCTTCCAAAACCCCTGAACTATGGGTTTCATCATAGAAAGGAGAACGTTGTGAATCTGGAGTACTGTGTTCTGGTGTTAGGTAGTCTTTTAATATACTCTCTGCCCAGCATGGGAGCGACTCATCTTCATCTTCAACTTCCAGTTTCCCTAGAAAGGTTAGTGGCAGCTGCAGCTGATTACTTCTTCCTTTGAAAGCAGGGTGTCTTGGATTATAATCCTCATCATCATTTGTCAAATGGTCAAAAGATGTTGAAACCTCTATGGCCTTTTTCCCCCCTAGCTGCCTTTTGGAACATTGCTCTGAGCTTTTAGAGGCAAATTCTGAGTAAGGAGAATCAATAATGCAGGATACGGGACGCCTGTTTTTCAAATCCAAATCACTTCCAACAGCCGGCCTATCTAAGCGCCCCATTGACCAATGAGATCGTGACGAGGATGATGCATTAGCGTCAACATCATGATCTTCCAGTACACTGGACCTTTTTTTGCGCCAGGTTAGACTCCCAAACCTCTGGAGTAAGTTTGAAGATGGGACTTCCAAGTCTGAGTAACTGAAAGATCTAGCCTATTGGTAGAAAGAGAAATAAAAAATATTAGTGTGAACAGTTCACAAAAAGTTCACTATTGACTGTAAAAGTGGAATGTCCCTCTTAGCAATAAAAACTCAACAGACAAATTATGACCCGTACACACGTTTGGAATTTCCAATGGCCTAAAATCCGATTCGTCGGAATTCCGTTCAAGCTGTCTTGCATACACACTGTCAGACCAAATTCCTGTTGGAGATGCAACAAAAACTTCAGCTTAGCCTTTTACTGTATATCAGATGCAGTTTACAAAAAGGACACAAGGTGTCGCTAATGCTTAATGATATGCTATGCTGTGTATACTCTATGATGTGGTATCTTCTATCCCCAGTGTACTTGTTGATTTCTTCTTCCTGCCTTGTTGTCTATGTGTTCTTCTTACCATGATGTGGAGACATCTTTGTCTGTGTGTAATGATGTTCCAATAAAGAAGCCAGTTCCTGTTACTACACAAAGTCTGATCTCAACTGACTCCGCTGCACCTATCAATCGTACTCTGCAACAATTCCGACCGTCCAAAATGGGGTGACATAAAACACTACGACGAGCCAAGAAAAATGAAGTTCAATGCTTCTGAGCATGCGTCGACTTGATTCTGAGCATGCGTGGGTTTTTTCTCAGTTGAAGTTGCACACAGACGATAGGAATTTCCCATCGTTTTTTTTTTTCCATCGGAAAAAAATAAAACATGTTCTATTTCTAAAAACAGATGGAAAAAAGTCCATCTGACTTTTTTAATCGGAAATTCCGATCATGTGAACGCGGCATTATATGCCAAACAGATTGAAGAATAATGAAAAGATTATATCAAATATGTTACAATTTAATCTTTCTGTATGCATTGTTTATACAGGTAAAGGAAAACATCATATTAGACGTGTTTCATGGCAGAACCCCTTTTAAAGAGAAAGTGGCACTGTCTCTGCAGTGTCCCTTGCCCCAGCCCTGCCCACCATGCCTTGCTGCTCCTTTCTTTGCTGCAACTGGCAAAAAAAAAAAAAAAAGTGTTTTCAGGTATGGGGGGCTGTGTGACCTCATGCCCTGTGACAGTACCACCAGCCAGTCATTAGGCCTGGGCACTGTCACATGACTAAGAGAGTGACACTGCTGCTCCCCCTAGTGTCCAACATCAGCTACACTAAGGCTGCATTTACACCATAGCGCAGTGTTTTTTAGCCTTGTTTTCGCTGGAGGGGTGATTTTAACATTGTCGGCTATGCCCAAACGCCGAAGCCACCTGAAAAAAAGGGTCCAGGACTTGTTTTGAGCTTCAGGCGTGCGGCGTTTCGGTGTTCGGTGTGGAGATGTGAACCATCTCCATAGCCGACAATGTTAAATCACCCCTCCAGCGTATTTCAGGCTGCAATAGCGTCGGGCGTAAAAACGCCTAGGTGTGAATGCAGCCTAAGGATAGTAGTGCTTTCTGGATTGGAGGAACAAACAGCTAGAAAGAGGTGGTAAGGTGAGTAAAATGGATCGAGGAGATCCCTTTGCAGAACCACTGACATTGTGCCCTTAATGGGCAAGGTGACAGTGTCACTTTAAAGTGGATTAAGTGTCAGATATAAGTTTTCATGTTTGTACAAGTAATCCATGACACTCACAAGTATTTATTACATTTCAAAGAGATGACAGTACTCCTCCTGACAATGCCTTTAACCTCCTTTATTCCCTAGAGGCTAGCAACATCTTTGTTAAGACTTTATATAGGGTCAACATCTGCTTCATGAGATTCTAGCTTGAAGATGACACAATCATCGAGACTTGTAAATCAGGAGGGGGGGCGTGGGGAGGGGAATGCTGAAGTGCTGCTTAAAGCGGTATCAAACTCAAAACCCACATTTTTATATATTGCAGCTTACCAATCATTAGATATCTCTCTTTTCACCTGGTGATCTTGCCATTTAAGCCCTGTACACACGATCGGTTTGTCCGATAAAAACAGACTGACTGTTTTCATCAGACAAATCGATCGTGTGTGGGCACCATCAGTTTGTTTTCCATCAGTAAAAAAAATAGAACATGTTTTAAATTTTTCCTATGAATAAAAAAACGATAGAAAAAAATGATCGTCTGTGTTTTGTCCTTCGGTCAAAAATCCACGAATGCTCAGAATCAAGTCGACGCATGCTCGGAAGCATTGAACTTTTTTCAGCACGTCGTGGTGTTTTACGTCACCGTGATTTTAGATTTTTGACTGATGCTGTGTAGGCAAGACTGATGAAAGTCAGCTTCATCGGATATCCGACAAAAAAATCCATTGGATTAGATTCCATCAGATATCCGATCGTGTGTACGTGGCTTTAGAGTGCCTCAACTCTGAATGAAAGAGCATAGGGGGCACATTTGGACAGCAGCATTGTCAGTCCTGGGAGAGAGCATGTTAATTGTACTAGCAAATTTAAACACACTAACAAAATGAAGCCAAGCTCCAGCTAATATTTTAAAAGCAGTTACAGCAAGAGGCTTTCTCCTTTGGGGATAAAGGTTTTACATAAATAAAATCTGTCCATTCTAAGCACCCCTGTCAATGGTCAATGGTTTGTTTCATCCCTGTGACTGCTGCATCTGCAAGAGAGCTTGTTCTTTTGAAAAACACTGGCCAGATTACCAGGTGAAAATAGAGCAAAAAGGAACCTAAAACATGAATACAGCCATCACAATTAAGACTTGGTAAGCTGAAATATAATCACTGTTTGCTTATGGGTTTAATTGTACTTTAACATATTGGTGGTCATAACATAACAAATGCAGTACATCTCTGCAATACATTCATGTTTAGCTTGAAATTTTACTTTGTGTACATTTACGTCGACAGAATGGCATGTACAGGCACATTGGCGTACCTGTATGTCCCTGCCTAGACGTGGGTCGGGGGTCCGATCGGGACCCCCCCGGTACATGCGGCGGTTCCCGTGGCTTCAGGAGCGATCCGGGACGAGGGGGCGGCTGTTCGTTTTTGTCCCCCCTTCCGGATCGCTCCCAGCTAATGCGCGTCCGCCACCCGCCCTCTTCCTGTGTAAACACAGGAAGGGGGAAGTGATGTAATCTCTCCTCTCGGCGGTATTTTCAACCACCGCTGAGGAGAGAAGACATCACAGTTAGTCTGCACAACACTACACTGACACCAGTACACATAGGCACATTAACCCCCCCCCCCGCCGATCAACCCCCCCCCCCCCTGTCACACTGTCACTGAATGCAGTGATCATATATGTACTGATTTAGTGTCAGTGTGACAGTTACTGTTACAGACAGTTAGTGTTAGGTCCAGGGTAGCCCCGTACCCCCCTAATAAAGTTTTAACCCCTTGATCACTGCCCTAGTTAACCCTTTCACCCCCTATTGACAGTGTCACTAAGTGATCATTTTTCTGATCACTGTATTAGTGTCACTGTTGCCGCTAGGTAGCTAATTTTTTTTTATTGCGATTTTTTTTACTAAAGACATGTGGCTAAATACATTTTGGCCTAAATGTTTGACGAAAATTTAGTTTATTCGATTTTTAAGTGAAAAATATTGTTTGTTTTTTTTCAAAAATGTCACTCTATTTTTGTTTATAGTGCAAAAAATAAAAATCAAAGAAGTGATCAAATACCATCAAAAGAAAGCTCTATTTGTGGGAAGAAAAGAACGCAAATTTTGTTTGGGAGCCACGTCGCACGACCGCGCAATTGTCTGTTAAAGCGACGCAGTGCTGAATTGTAAAAACACCTTTGGTCATTTAGCAGCATATTGGTCCGGTCCTTAAGTGGTTAAATGTCCATAGCCTGACCATGGCAGTAATTTGGAATGTGAATTAGAATGTTTAATTCAGGTAAGTCCATTTTTGTTTTACATATACAGGTGTGCATATTTTCACACAGTTTTTCACTACAATCAGTCTACTTCCTGACAAACAACTTTGGAAATAAAGAGTGGCTAATTTTAGAACTGATGGGTGGACTTGCTTTGAGACAAAGAGAGAGAAGAAGACTAAAACAACAACACGTGCTGTACATGTAAGAAGGGAGCATCATACATAAAAAGCAAACATGGCTTCCCCCATCATATATACTGTATACATATAACTGTATATATATATGTATATACATACATACAGTAGCTCATAAAAGTAAGTACACCCCTTACATTTTTGTAAATCTTTTATTAGATCTTTTTATGTGACAACACTGAAGAAATTACACTTTGATACAATGTAAAGTAGTGGGTCTACAGCTTGTATAACAGTGTAAATTTACTGTCCCCTCCAAATAACTCAACACACAGCCATTAATGTCTAAACCGCTGGCAACAAGGGAGTACACCATCAAGTGAAAATGTCCAAATTGGGCCCAAAGTGTCAATATTTTGTGTGGCCATCATTATTTTCCAGCACTGTCTTAACCCTCTTGGGCATGGAGGTCACCAGAGCTTCACAGGTTGCCACTGGAGTCTTCTTCCACTCCACCATGATGACATCACAGAGCTGGTAGATGTTGGAAACCTTGCTCTCCTCCACCTTCCATTTGAGGATGCCCCACAGATGCTCAATAGGATTTAGGTCTGGAGTCATGCTCGGCCAGTCCATCACCTTTACCCTCAGCTTCTTTAGAGAGGCAGTGGTTGTCTTGGAGGTGTGTTTGGGGTCATTATCATGTCTCATGTCTCAGTCTCCAAAGGGAGGGGATCATGCTCTGCTTCAGTATGTCACAGTACATGTTGGCATTCATGGTTCCATCAATGAATTGTAGCTCGCCAGTGTTGGCAGCACTCATGCAGCCCCAGACCATGAAAATCCCACCACCATGCTTGACTGTATGCAAGACACACTTGTCTTTGTACTCATCAACTGGTTTTTGCCGTCACACATGCTTGACACTGTCTCAACTAAATATGTTTATCCTGGTCTCATCAGACCACAGGACATGGTTCCAGTAATCCATGTCCTTAGTCTGCTTGTCTTCAGCAAACTGTTTGCGGCCTTTCTTGTGCATCATCTTTAGAAGAGACTTCCTCCTGGGACGACAGCCATGCAGACCAATTTGATGCAGTAGGCAGCATATGGTCTAAGCGCTCACAGGCTGATCCCCCACTCCTTCAACCTCTGCAGCACTGCTGGCAGCACTCATAGATCTATTTCCCAAAGACAACCTCTGGATATGACGCTGAGCATGTGCACTCAACTTCTTTGGTCGACTATGGTGAGGCCTGTTCTGAGTGGAACCTGTCCTGTTAAACCTCAGTATTGTCTTGGCCACCGTGCTGCAGCTCAGTTTCAGGATCTTGGCAGCAACTATTCTTTTTTTTCAGATCCGCAGAGAGCTCTTTGCCATATTGAACATTCAGTGACCAGTATGAGAGAGTGAGAGCGATAACACCAAATTTAACACACCTGCAACCTATTCACACCTGAGACCTAATGAGTCACATGACACCGGGGAGGGAAAATGGCTAATTGGGCCCAATTTAGACGGTTTCATTTAGGGGTGTACTCACTTTTGTTACCAGCGGTTTAGACATTAATAGCTGTGTGTTGCGTTATTTGGAGGGGAAAGCAAATGTACACTGTTATACAAGCTCTACACTCACTACTTTACATTGTAGCAAAGTGTTGTTTCTTCAGTGTTGTCACATGAAAAGATACAATTAAATATTTACAAAAATGTGGGGGGAGTGCTCACTTTTGTGAAATACTATATATCAGTAGATGGATAGATAGATAAACAAACAACTCTTTAAACCATTAACAGACAGTGATATACAGTTGCAAGAAACCCTTTTGGAATGATATGAATTTCTGTACAAATTGGTCATAAAATGTGATCTGATCTTCATCTAAGTCACAGCAATAGGCAATCACAGTCTGCTTAAACTAATAACACACAAAGAATTAAAAGTTACCATGTTTTTATTGAACACACCATGTAAACATTCACAGTGCAGGTGGAAAAAGTATGTGAACCCTTGGATTTAATAACTAGTTGAACTTCTTTTGGCAGCAATAACTTCAACCAAAAATTTCCTGTAGTTGCAGATCAGAAGTGCACAACGGCCAGGAGTAATTCTTGACCATTCCTCTTTACAGAACTGTTTCAGTTCAGCAATATTCTTGGGATTTCTGGTGTGAATCGCTTTCTTGAGGTCATGCCACATCATTTCAATCGGGTTGAGGTCAGGACTCTAACTGGGCCACTCCAGAAGGCGTATTTTCTTCTGTTTAAGCCATTCTGTGTTTGATTTACTTCTATGCTTTGGGTCGTTGTCCTGTTGCAACACCCATCTTCTGTTGAGCTTCAGCTGGTGGACAGATGGCCTTAAGTTCTCCTGCAAAATATCTTGATAAACTTGGGAATTCACTTTTCCTTCGATAATAGCAATCCATCCAGGGTCCAGATGCAGCAAAGCAGAATCATACATCATACTTTTTCCTTGCAACTGTAACTGTTTACATTAAGCTGAACACTTTTAAAGGTCTTTTTACGGTGCATTAACACCTGTGAATGCACCCTGCTTTTAATTGCTTTTAATGGGACTGCCTCTCAACTAATCGCGGGAACCCTTGCTGGGGTTTTTGCAGGGTAGGATGCATTCGCAGGCCTGAATGCACCCTTAAAACATCTACATGTAGCTTCTTTCAAAGCCCAACTCTTGTATTTTTATAAAAATTCCCTCATTATGCTGCCCCTACCCTAAACTTTAAGGGGTGAATGCTTAACAAGTTTAGGGGTAGAGAAATTGGATGTAATACTTACCTTAGTCCTGTTCCAGCAGGCTTCTAGCTCTCTCCTTTCCTCTCTGAATCTCTGGGTTGTAGGCAAGCCCTCTGCTGTCCTCATGTACAATGCAAGACTGCTAGTCCTGAATTGTACTCGATGACATTACAGTGCGACCTCCTGCCAGAGCTCCAAAGACAAGAGGCTTTGGGGACAGGTCGCACAGCAACATGCAAGCCTGTCAAAAAGAAGAATAAGGTAAGCATTATGGCTTATTCTTCTACCCCTAGATATAAAGAACATTTTACCCTTGCAATGGGGGGAAGGCATAGCGGAAGAACGCTCCGCTGATCTCTGCTGAGCAGGTGGATGACAGGTCTATCTCCACTCACTGTGCATAGCCGAGACGGACAGAGTCCCGCTCTCCTCTACGGGGAAATTGGATGAAAATGGACCGCCTGTGCGTTTTTTACCAGACCCATTGATCCAATCTGCCAGATAGATGGAAAAACGGGCCACCATCCGTCTGGATTTGGCGGACAGGATCGGATAGCAGCAGGTGTCAGTAGACATGTCACTGCTGACATCCGCAGCTCCATAGGGGTGAAAAGATGGCCCAATCAGATCCATCTAAAAAACTGACAGCCCGTGTGAAAGGGGCCTAATTTTAAAAAGAAATCCCAGAGAGCTATATTAATAATATAAGCCTAAAGCTGTGTGATCTGTATCTTATAAACACGTGAACGCTTTTGTCCTTTGTCATAGTAAATAATCATTAGTGACCTAATTACATGGAAGAGCAGGAAAAAAACTCAGAACACGCTGGTTGAGTCTTCTAAATTCTGCTAAGTCAGAATACCAGGAATTCTGGGAGGTTCAAGGTAAATCAGTTGGAAGGAATCTCCTGTGACACACTGGCTAGGCATGATGTTGATAATTAGGTTTTTATTAGGATATGTCAGGAAGAATTCATTTGCTGCACAGAAATATAGAATGATACTCTGCAGTGTGACAACAGCAGTAATGAAGCAGAAATGAAGTCAGCAATTTGCTGGTCTCGGTTTAAATCCTTATTATGCAGCTTTACAAAACGAGTGACTTCATTTCTAATATGTGCCTTCAGGTTTAAAAAAACAAAAAAAAACACCAGAACCTTGCACTATTATAAATTGATCCGGAATACCATCCTATCTGACCTTTGAATCCCTTGATGATCGTCTGAGAACAGAATCTTCAGATTTGGGGTGTCTAAGCCGAGGCAAACTTTGCGCTCCCTCTGGTCCCTCATTCCTGGAAAAAAAAAAAAACAGATCAGATAAGAAGCAGTAAAACGCATCAGCTATTTTATCTCTGCAATTTCCTCTATCTGTGTACCTAACCAAATAAGAATTCACCTTCAAATAACACAATCAATGTCTCTGTTTACAGAATGTGCTGGTGTCACATTTATAACAGAGGTGTGTGTTTGGAATGAATACCCGCTGATTAAAAATCATATCTTAATGAATCTATTTCAGCTAATCATAGCATGCAGGAGATACCGTCTTAAAAATGAATCACTGTACTCTTCAGCTCTTTCCATGTGCGATTTGATAACTCATCTTCTTACGATATGAGTAATTAAAAATGTATATGACAACCGTAATTTATTGACTTTGGATGTTATTAAGTATGCTAAGTAGTATTAAACCCCAAACAAATATTTAATATGTTGCAGCTTACCAATCCTTATGCCGCGTACACACGATCGTTTTTCGGTATGATTTAAAACGACCTTTTTAAAAACTTCATTTAAAATGATCGTGTGTGGGCTTCACATCGTTTTACATCTTCTGAAAAAAGTTAAATTTTTTAAAATGTCGTTTTTCGGGTTGTAAAAAATGATAATGTGTGGGCTAAAATGACGTTTAACCACTTAAGGACCGCCTACTGCACATTTACGTCGGCAGAATGGCACGGCTGGGCACATCAACGTATATATACGTTGGTTTTAGTACCCAGCCGTGGGTCGCGGTCCAGGACCGGGACCGCGGGATTCGCGGACCCGATCGCCGCTGCAGTGCGGCGATCCGTCCCTGGAGCGGAAGAACGGGGAGAGCCGTGTGTACACACGGCTTCCCCGTGCTTCTCTGTGGCCGGAGCATCGATCGCGTCATCCCTGTAATAGGGGGACGCGATCGATGACGTCACACCTACAGCCACACCCCCCTACAGTTGTAAACACACACATTAGGGCACACATTCCCTACAGCGCCACCTGTGGTTAACTCCCAAACTGCAACTGTCATTTCCACAGTAAACAATGCAATTTAAATGCATTTTTTGCTGTGAAAATGACAATTGTCCCAAAAATGTGTCAAAATTGTCCGAAGTGTCCGCCATATTGTCGCAGTCACGAAAAAAATCGCTGATCGCCGCTATTAGTAGTAAAAAAAAAATAATTAATAAAAATGCAATAAAACTATCCCTTATTTTGTAAACGCTATAAATTTTGCGAAAACCAACCGATAAACGCTTATTGCGATTTTTTTTACCAAAAATATGTAGAAGAATACGTATCGGCCTAAACTGAGGAAAAAAAATGTTTTTTTATATATTTTTGGGGGATATTTATTATAGCAAAAAGTAAAAAATATTGCATTTTTTTTTTAATTGTCGCTCTATTTTTGTATATAGCGCAAAAAATAAAAACCGCAGAGGTGATCAAATACCACCAAAAGAAAGCTCTATTTGTGGGAAAAAAAGGACGCAAATTTTGTTTGGGAGCCACGTCACACGACCGCGCAATTGTCTGTTAAAGCGACGCAGTGCCGAATCGCAAAAACCCCTTGGGTCATTTGCCAGCGTATTGGTCCGGGTCTTAAGTGGTTAAAACAACGTTTTTAAACCCGCGCATGCTCAGAAGCAAGTTAGAGACGGGAGCTTAAATGGAACTTCCCCTTTAGAGAGCCGTCGTACGTCACAGCACTTTGCTCATCATTTTTAAAAAGCGATGGTGTGTGGGCAAACGTCGTTTTTAATGATGAAGTTGAAAAAACGTTTTATTCCATGATGAAAAACGATCGTGTGTACGCGGCATTACACACGACCGTTTTTAATGGTCTAGAAAAAACTAAGTTTTTTTTTCAACCCGATTCTTGTTAAGCCGGCCTTGCCTATACACCAGGGGTCCTCAAACTATGGCCCTCCAGTTGTTCAGGAACTACATTTCCCATCATGCTCAGTCATGTCTGTGAATGTCAGAGTTTCACAATGCCTCATGGGATTTGTAGTTCCGCAACAGCTGGAGGGCCGTAGTTTGAGGATGCCTGCTATACACAAACGTGACAAAAAAAATGCTCTAGCAAAGCGCGGTGACGTACAACACGTACAACGGCACTATAAAGGGGAAGTTCCATTCAGATGGCGCCACCCTTGGGGCTGATTTTGTGTTAGTAAAAGACGATTTGCGCTTTTCAGTCTGTGCTTACTCAATTACGAACGCTAGTTTTACCAGAACGAGCGCTCCCGTCTCATAACTTGCTTCTGAGCATGTGCAGTTTTTTCACATCGTTAAAGCCCACACACGACCATTTTTTACGACGTTAAAAACAACGTGAAAATTTAGAGCATGTTCTAAATTTTTAATGCCCATTTTTTACATAGTAAAAAATGCTCTGAAGTTCACACACAATCGTTTTGAATGATGGTCGTGTGTACGCGGCATTATATGTGGTGGCTGCATTCAGTTTCTTTTTTATGCATTTTGTCCTTTATTTTCACCTGGTGATCAAGCCAGTAGATCTGTTATCTTTCAACTTCCTTTAAAAAAAGTAGTAAACTTTGATTTGAAAGCGAAACTATAAGCTCCGTACACACAACCGGTTTTCCTGCCAGGAAAACTGCCAAGAGAAATTTTGGCCTGGAAAACCAGACGTGTGTAAGCTACAGTATTATATAATGTACAATGTGTGTGTTTCTGTTATATAATTATATTCCCTCAGGTGCCGACACGCGTGCCCGGCGGGCGCGATCACCGCCGGGCACCCGCGATCGCTCGTTACAGTGAGAAACGGGAGCCGTATGTGTAAACATACAGCTCCCGGTCCTGTCAGGTGGAGAAATGACTGATCGCATGTTCATACAATGTATGAACAGCGATCTGTCATTTCCCCTAGTCAGTGCCACCCTCCTTCAGTTAGAACACACCTAGGGAACATAATTAACCCCGCCTCCTAGTTTTAACCCCTTCCCTGTCAGTGACATTTTTACAGTAATCAATGCATTTTTATAGCACTGACTGCTATAAAAATGCCAATGGTCCCAAAAATGTGTCAACAGTGTCCGGAGTTTCCGCCATAAGGTTGCAGTGCCGATAAAAAATCGCAGATATCCGCCATTACTAGTAAAATAAAAGAAAGAAAAAAAATGCCATAAACCTACCCCCTATTTTGTAAATGCTATAACTTTTGCGCAAACCAGTCAAACGCTTATTGCAAAAAAAAAAATACGAAAAATATGTAGAAGAATACGTATCGGCCTAAACTGAGGAAGAAAAATATGTTTTTTATATATATTTTTTTTTTTGGGGGGGGGGGATATTTATTATAGCAAAAAGTAAAAAAAATTATCATTTTTTTTCAAAATTGACATTCTATTTTTGTTTATAGATCAAAAAAAAAAACACAGATGTGATCAGATACCACCAAAAGAAAGCTCTATTTGTGAGGAAAAAAAGGACACCAATTTTGTTTGAGAGCCACGTTGCACGACCGCGCAATTGTCAGTTAAAGCGACACAGTGCCGAATCGCAAAAAGTGGCCCGGTCATTGACCAGCAAAATGGTCCAGGGGTTTAGTGGTTAAACTTGCGACATCTAATAAAGAATTTATAAGCGCGTAGGACACCGGGTTGCCAATTTTTATTATTGGATGTCTGGTTCGAACAGCTTGTGAAAGCTGTGGTTTCGGCACAGGTGCTGGTCCCTCATTTTTGGTTTAGAATCCAAGGGTACCAGCACCACAGTTTCTTGTTTTGGACATTGTATAGTGCCAAGCGGCTACCCTTCTGCATAGTAAGGACAGGGGGTCACTCATTTGCCACAGTGACCATTCAGATAAGGCCTTGCATTTTTTGAATAATACATAAATAATACAAAGTTGTGCACTGCAGGTGATACTTTTTTATTTTCAGTTCATTTATCAGTACTGCTTACTGCTTAGTACTGAGGGAAAAATGTCGATCTTCTGAAATCTCTAAATTAGCTTTTGTTGAAACTAATGAAAAAATGCTCATAACCTTTTAATGTCCTACTCCTACTCAAGTGAACACCCTACCATTTCTTGCATGTGACAAAGAATTTATGAAGTGTCAGTGACGTTTATGACTGTCATCTCCCTGCTAATCCATAATGACCCCCAAGGTATACTGCAAATATTTTAAAGTTTCAAAGTTCTGATCTTAAACCAAACTAGAAATACACAAGTCCTCGTCAGATTTATGTCAAGTTAGCAACAGTGCAAGTGCTTTCATTCTTCTAGCTAAAATATTTTTTACAAATAGTTTTAATGCATTGCAGGCAAAAGGTGCAAATCATTGAAAAACAGACAAACACAAATTTGAAATTTGCAGCATAATGAGTAATTCTGTTTAGCCATGTTTCACAGGATTATTTAATGCCTTATGCCGCGTACACACGACATTTTTTCATGACGAGAAAAATTGCCTTTTTTATTTTTTTTTTACTAAAAACAATCGTGTGGGGGCTCCAGAGCATTTTTCTCGATGAGAAAAATGGTCATTAAAAATTTTGAACCTGCTCTATTTTTTCTCATCGTTTTTCACGTCGTCGTTTTTCCTCGTCTTGAAAAACGGTTGTGTGTAGACTTTAATGTCAGGGAAAAAAAAGGGAAAATGTATATCAAATACTTACTGTAATTTTCCTTTCCTGATGGACTCCATGGCAGCCTACGTGTGGGTTAATCCCGCCTCTCATACCTCATAGGACCCTACTTCCATAAAGCTTTGCATCTCCCCATAGACTGTGTTCCGTAATATAGCCTACTCCAGCAAGGGGAGGGAAACTCCTGCTGCCATGGAGTCCATCAGGAAAGGAAAATTACGGTAAGTATTTGATATAAATTTTCCCTTTTCCTGACAGACTCCATGGCAGCCTACATGTGGGAAATAACTAGCCGACACACCCGGGTGGGAAATTGCTGATTAAAGAAAAAAAAAGGTTTAATTGACATTGTCAACAGATAAAACGTGTAAACCAAAATCAACCGACGACAAACAGGCCGGTTCTACGCAGTAATGCGTCATGAATGTGTTTAATGACGACCAGGAGGCCGTCCTACAGATTACTTCTGGGGAAACATGCCGGGCGGCTGCCCATGATGTGGAGATGCTCCGAGTCGAATGCGCTGTCAGCGCTTCAGGAGGAGCCAACACTTTTGCTTTGTATGCCCCTTGGATTACTTGAACTATCCATGCAGCGATGGTTCTGGGGGAAGCACGCATTCCCTTGCTTTTTCCATGGAAGGAAATGAACAGATGGTCAGATTGACGGAAGGCTGCTGTGGCTTCCAGATATTGTCTTAATACATCTCCGACGTCTAGAGGATGAACATTAGAGCTCTCAGGAGAACGAAAAGTTGGGAGGACAATTTCCAGATTTTCGTGGAAGACAGATGTTACCTTAGGATTGGATCCCAACATGGGAATTAATACGAGCCGATCAGGGAAGAAAGTAAGAAACGGTTCTTTGGATCCTAGAGAACCTATTTCTGAGACCCTTCTGGCCGATGTTATGGCCACAAGGAAGACAGCTTTTGAGGACAGGTCTTTGATGGATAGGTTATCCGAGTGAATAGTTTCTGAAAGGAAGTCCAAAACCAAGGGAAGGTTCCATTTTGAGAACCTTGATTTTCTTTGTGGCCTAAGCCTCAAGGCACCTTTGAAAAATTGCTTGACAAGGGTGTGTTTGGCCCATGAAAACCCAGTGAAGGCCGAAACTTGAACTCTCAGGGAGCTGACTGATAAAGACAGATCCAGACCTGTCTGAAGGAAGCCAAGAACATCCTGAATCCTAGGATTACTAGGGGACCCATCCATGGAGGAGATGAAATCTGTAAACTTTGACCATATTCTCTGGTAGACCTTGTTGGTGCTTGATCTCCTCGCACTTAACAGAGTGGAGATGGCTTGATTTGGACAGCCTAGTGCAATAAGCCTTTCCCTTTAAAAAACCAGACCATCAGATGAAGACGGGATGGACATGGATGAGGGGTTACCCCTTGTAACAGGAGATCTGCCCTGTTCGGAAGCGGGACTGGAGCCCGGAAGCTCAGATGAAGCAGCAACGGGAACCATGGTCTGTTGGGCCAATAAGGGACTATCGCCAACACCACGACCGCTTCCCACCTGAGTCTTGCCAGGAACCGGAGGATGACCGGGACTGGAGGAAAAGCATAGGCACTGTGAAAGTTCCACTGGTCTGTTAGAGCATCCACTCCGAACGCTTGGGGACGGCGACCCCTCAAATAGAATTTCTCTAGTTTGAAATTGCATGGAGATGCAAATAGGTCCACTTCCGGCACAACTCCCAGGGATAGGACCCAGCTGAAGACTTCGCTGTGGAGAGACCATTCGTTGTGGTCGAGTGTTGTCCTCGAAAGGAAGTCTGCTTGGAGATTTTGAGATCCGGGGAGATACACAGCTGTTAAATCTGAGAGATGTACTTGTGCCCACGACATGATCGGATCCACTTACTTCAGTAGAGACAGACTGCGGGTGCCTCCCTGTCTTTTTATGTATGACACAGCTGTCGTGTTGTCTATTCTTAACAGGACTGACGATCCTTTTACTATGTGAAGAAAGGATCGAAGGGCACAGTAGGCCTCACGGAGTTCCAGGGCATTGGAACTTACACTCTGGGATGGTAATGTCCACTTTCCTTGAGCAAACTCCTTCAAGCACAGAGCCCCCCAGCCTCTGTTGCTGGCATCTGATGTAATTGTGATCCAGGAGATCGGGGCTAACGAATGGTAGTTGAGGAGATTTTTCCTTAGTAGCCACCAAAGGAGACTCTCTCGCATGGACGAAGTTATTCGAATGCGTTGATCCTGAGACTTCGGATCCCACTGTTGGAGAAACCCCTTCTGAAAGGGCCGCATCCTCCATAGTGCCCATCTCACCATGGGGACTGTGGACACCATGGTGCCCACTATCTTGAGGCATTGCGAGGCTTTTAGAAAGGGAGAATCCAATGCAAGCCGGATTCTGTCCCGGACTACCGGGATCTTTATCAGGGGTAAGGAGATGGAACATTAAAATGTGTTGAATTGGGCTCCCAGAAAAATCAGAGATTGTGTGGGTTGCAGATGACTCTTTTCCCTGTTTATCAGCCAACCGAACTTGGTCAGGGTGGAAATGACCTGAATCTGGTGTGTCAACAGCTGTTCCTTGTCTTGCGAAAGTAACAGTAAGTCGTCGAGGTAGTGATGAAGTCGAATGCCCTTGGTTCTGATCAGGGCGATGACAGCCAATAGAAGTTTTGAGAACACCGGGGCGATGTTGTGAGCCCGAACGGGAGACACGTAAATTGGAGGTGGACATTGTCTACTGAGAATCGAAGATATTTTTGGAACTCGGCTGCGACTGGGACATGGAAGTAGGCATCTTTTAGGTCTATGGACACCAGCCAGCCAATCGCCTGGTTGAACCGTCTGACGAATAGTAAGCAAGGACTCCATCTTGAATTTTTCCTTTTTGATAAAGGTGTTTAGATGTGTCAGATCTATTACCGGTCTCCAAGAACCTGTCTTCTTTAGAACCATAAACAGGGGCGAGTACATCCCTTGACCTCTTTCGAAAGATGGAACATGTATAGCGGCGCCCAGAGCTAGGAGAGAGCTTGTGTATGACAGAAGAATTTCCCTTTTTTCTTCTGAGCCGGGTATTGTTGTGGGTACAAACTATAGCACGGGTGGACTGATAAAGGTCCAGGTATGGCCTGTAGACACTGTTTTGACAGTCCAAAAATCTCTTATTGAGGCTGCCCAGACATGTCGGAACTGTAGTAGCCGAGCGCCTACTCTTTCCGTCTGGGCTGGCTTCGCATCAAAAGGACTTAGGGGCATCACGTCCAGCAGACGAGGGTCCCTTAGAGGGCTTCTGTCCAGAGGGCTGAACTCTCCTCCAGTTTTTCCGGAACTCGCGACCAGGTCTGTACCGCATCTCTTGAACGGTCTTGATCTTGCCTAGGGAAGGATCTCCTCTGACCGACCGGACGGCGATCCTGAGGAAGGAACCCAGACTTACCCACAGTGGCACGGGTGATAGCGCTGTCCAGCTTGTTCCCAAACAGGGAAGACCCCTGAAAGGGGATTCTACACCACCCCTGTTTTGAAGCGGGATCAGCCGCCCAAGGGCGCAACCACAGAGCACGTTTAGCTGTGACAGAGGAGAGCATGATCCGTGCCACCAACCGGATAATGTCAAGGGAGGCCTCCCCAAGGAAGACGGACGCCATTCTCAGCTCATGAATCGGTGTGCTGCTGAGCACATCTTCGGAGACGTTCGCTAAGGTAGAATCCACTTCATCCGTCCAGGATTCCATTGCCTTAGACAAGGCAGCTAGGGCTAGAGCCGGTTTACAAGCCATGCCCACTGTAATATATATTCGTTTCAGATCTGTGTCTATCTTTCTATCTAGACCGTCCTTAAAGGAGACGGTATCTTCCAGAGGGAGTGTGACAAGTTTCACCAACCTCATTACGGCGGCATCAACCAAGGGAGCGGATTCTAAGTGTTTAACATCTTCACTTTTGAACGGGTACATCTTTGCTACTTTTGAAAGCAAAGAATTCTTTCTGTCCGTGCTGGCCCATTCGTCAGTAATGATATCTCCAAGTTCACCTAGGAGGGGAAAACTAGGGCGCTCCTTTTTGAGTTGTTTGAAATATTTTCTCTGTTTGGAAGGAGATTCCACCGGATCTTCCCACTTCAAGGCGATCTTTACCACTTTCACTAAACTTGGTACTAGGGAGAAATCAAATCCTGCAGGATTGACAACACTTTCAGCATCACTGACAGAAGACGCACTTGGACTGCGTACACGTTGAGAGGGGCCAGGCGTTTCAGGATTATTCTGTGCAAGCGCTGGAACTGGGTCATCAGGGATAGTAACATCACACCTGGAATCGGATTTATTAAGGGATTCCTGGACTACTCTCCTGAACAGGGCTTCTACTTGATGACCATCATTTCCTCTCTCCCTCACCGCCTTGGAATAACATGGGTCACAAAGGGATCTTCCATCCGAGACCCGAGACCCACATCCCCAGCAGACTCTTCTACTAGAGTGGCTGGAATGGCGGTGAGAATGGCGGCCAGATGAAGATCTGGAGCCTTCTTTGCGGTGTCTAGAAGATGACCTGGGGCATCTGGAACTTGATCTGGAGTGACGATGCTGTAACCTGGATTCGTCAACAACTTCACGTGCTGAAGATTGATGCTCAGACCTAGAGGGGCTGACGGGGAGGAAAGAGTTAACCTCTGATTACACAGAAACCCAAACAGCCAGGTAGGGAAAAAAATAAATAAAAATTCCATCCTACCTGCAGCGCAAGGGTTGGCCACTGGGGGGCGGTGAGACATCTATAGTGGAAAGGAGTCACAAGAACTGCTAAGACAAACATATCACAATAAGATGCAGCAAGGATGAATCAAGCAAACAGGGCTTTGAAAAGGCAGAAGGTAAGAAACATACCTTGAAGAGGGAAGCACTTTTCAATTTGGGGCAACGAAAACTGGTAACAGCGCAGCATGCGTGTGTCCCAAAGATAGCTGTTTTGACAGCTATTTAAACCTGCCACCCTGATGATGACGTCAACGTGCACGCCGCTCACGCCGCAATTTGCGACGTGACAGGCGCGCATCCCCATACAGACCTGCGCATGCGCGTCCAAGCCTCAATTTCGGCTGGAACCAGCGCAGGCGCAGAGACCAGGAAACGATGAACTGGAACGCAGATGCGTTCCAGCGGCCATGGCCACGGCGGAGACCAGACAAAAACAACAAAACAACATAGAGTACGGCTGCCATGTAAAAGGTTTGTAAGAGAGGATAATACGTTACCAAGGATACCATTGCCGACCTGTCCTGAAACTGAGAGCTATGGAGCTCACTCTGCACGAATCAAGCATTCTTAAAGGAATAGAGGCCTCCAGCTAATAGCTAGGACGTTTGGCCTTGTTGCTGCTTGCCTGCCAATGGCTGGTTAGTAAGCACCTGTTGATATTGCAACTGACGCCCATGTCTACCCTGCTAATAGCTGGGACTTGTTGGACACCAGAACGTGAGCTCTATGTGCAGGATCATCAGGACTGGGGAAAAAAACAAAAGGTATTTCTTCTTTCTTCTGCTTTAACAGCATAGGTCCTAGGAGGAGGACAAAAAAGGAACACAGTCTATGGGGAGACGCAAAGCTTTATGGGAGTAGGGTCCTATGAGGTATGAGAGGCTGCTATGGAGTCTGTCAGGAAACACGCATGCTCAGAAGCACGTTATGAGAAGGGAAATTTGCATAATCAGCCCAAATGGTGGCGCCATTCGAATGTAACTTCCCCTTTATAGTGCCGTTGTACGTCACTGTGCTTTGCTCGAGCATTTTTTTTTCACAATCGTGTGTATACAAGGCAGGCTTGACAAGAATCACGTCGAGAAAAACTTAGTTTTTTTCCATGACATGAAAAACGGTCGTGTGTACGCAGCATTAAGCCCCATTCACACCTCATTGTTTTGAAGCTTGAAGCTCCAAGCTCCAAAGTGCTGGAGGCAAACATATATATATATATAATTTTGTGTTCGGGTAAAGGGGTTTAGATTTTTTTTTTTTTTTTTTTTAAGGTTAGTGGTTAATTATTTATTTACTGTTACTTAGTATTCATTCATTGCATTTGTTATTTATTAATGATTTTTAATTATTTGTGAATTTATTTTACATGTATTTTTTCATTATTATTATTATTAGTATTTTTGGTAGTAGTACTACTAGATTTAAAACCCTAAAAAAAAAATAATAATAATAAATAACCTTAACACTAACTTAACACTAAAAAACGAATGGAAGAGTTAGAAAAGCTGAAAAACCTAGCAAAAAACGGTGCAACCGATAATAGCTTTCTCTTTTGGCTAAATAAAAGCGTCAAAAGTCAAAAACGTTGTATAAAAAAGTACGAGCCAACCATAAAAACGTGCCAAAATTGCACATAAAAACGTGTAGCACACTCTGCCATAGGTAGGTGCTAGAGGTGAGGATTTTTGTGTGCTAGCTGCCAGGCAGGTAAATTTAGTCAGGCCTATGCTGTATGCTAGGTCTGCTTGTTTTGATCTGGGGGCAGGGAGTGGTTAGTGTAGCAGTGGGCGTGACCACCTGTGCTTTAGTTCTTGGGCGCCTCCCTGCTTCCAGGGAGAATGTTTTGGAAGAGGGACAGGGCTGGGAGCTGGAGTGACAGGGAGCTCATCTGAGAAGCCTTGACCAATCCCCAACTAGAATTGGCAGGGGGCACACCTCCCATATAAGCACAGGTCCAGCCACTGGAGGGAAGTTGTCGGCTTGGAGGCGTAAAGCATGGAGTGCTAGATCACAGCAGGAGGCCCATCCCTATCTGGGGGAGGGGGGGGTGCGTGCCTTGGCAGAGGAGCCCGGGAGCTGGGAGGGAGCCTCATCCTTACACGGTCATGAAAGAGGTGGTGTCCTGGAATAGAGGGGCTGGAGAAGTGATAGGAACGCATGTCCGGTTAAGTTCTTTACCATGGACTCAGGGCAAGAGAAGGCCGGTGAGTGGGACACAGTGGAAATTTGGAGGAGGCATGCCAGGGGAGCTGGGTGTGAGGCAAGAGGAGAGACTGTGGCATTATGTGTCAAATTGATGTGGCCTGTGGGCGCAGGATTTGCAAGTCGGGCTAGCTGGTATCAGTAGTCCGCCAACGAATTCAAGCTGCTAATCAACTAGGCCGCAAGGAGGGGGTACTGCAGGCCCCCAGCCTATTAACAAGTCAGCCGGTTCAGCCGCATCTGGGATTATTCAGAGTGAATCCTTGTGTAATGTGAAGATGATGGGACAAGAGGACTAATATTATTATTATTATTATACAGGTTTTATATAGCGCCAACAGTTTGCGCAGCGCTTAACAAAATAAAGGCAGACATTACAGTTACATTACAATTTGGTACAATAGGAATCAGAGGGCCCTGCTTCTTAGAGCTTACAATCTAATAGTTTACAGTGGAAGTTTTGTGCAGGAGGAGAGGAGTCCTGGGAGAACAGTCTGCAGGAGTTGATGCAGAGGAGGAGCATCGATCTGCATGAGTTATGCAGGGTAAGTGACTGTGAATATTAGGGTCCATCAGTTCTTCAAAGCTCAGTTCATTTAATCTATTCTGTAACCATGATGGCAAAGTGATCGTATTTATGGGCGACCCATATCCCCTTCCCCAAGTTATATCCCCCAATAAACAATTACTGTTCATTGTCTCTGGGAGTGATAGATGGAGGTCTGGAAGCAGGGTTATGTGGTGGATGTTAGTAACAAATAGCAACCATCCGCTACAAACGCTTTAACCACTTGACCACTTAAACCCCCTTCCTGACCAGACCAATTTTCAGCTTTCGGTGCTCTCACAATTTGAATGACAATTACTTAGTCATACAACATTGTACCCATTTGAAATTTTTGTCCTTTTTTTCACACAAATAGAGCTTTCTTTTGGTGGTATTTGATCACTTCTGGGTTTTTTATTTTTTGCATTATAAAAGAAAAACGACTGAAAATTCTGTAAAAAAATAATAAAAATTCTTGTTTCTGTCATATTAGCAGGTTATTTCTCACACACAGCATATGCATACCACAAATTACACCCCAAAACACATTCTGCTATTCCTCCCGAGTATGGCGATACCACATGTGTGAGAGTTTTACACAGCGTGGCCACATACAGAGGCCCAACATGCAGGGAGCACCTTCAGGCATTCTGGAACACCCAGACCAATTCTGACATTTCTCTCCTACATGGAAAAATCATCATTTATTTGCTAGAAAATGACATAGAACCCCAAAACATTATATATGCTTTTTTTAGCAAAGACCCTAGAGAATACAATGGCGGCCGTTACAACTTTTTATCTTGCATGGTATTTTCGCAGACATTTTTTGAACGCGTGTTTTAAAAAAAAACAGTTTTGTGCTTAAAAAAAAACAGTAAAGTTAGCCCAATTTTTTTTCATAATGTGAAAGATGAAGTTACGCCAAGTAAATAGATACCCAACATGTGTTCACAGAGATACCTCACATGTGTGGCTTAAACACAGTTTTCATATGTGGGCAGGACTTACGTATGCGTTTGCTTCTGCATGCGAGCACACGGGGACAGGGGTGCTTTAAAAAATTGCAGAGTATTGGGGTATTGCAGAGTATTGAGCAGGGTATTGGGTTATTGCAGAGTATCGTGCAGGGTATTGGGGTATTGCAGAGTATTGGGGTATTGCAGAGTATTGGTGTATTTCAGAGTATTGCGCAGGGTATTGGGGTATTGCAGAGTATTGGGGTATTGCAGGGTATTGGGGTATTGCAGAGTATTGCGCAAGGTGTTGGGGTATTGCAGAGTATTGCGCAGGGTATTGGGGTATTGCAGGGTATTGCGCAGGGTATTGCAGAGTATTTCGCAGGGTACTGGGGTATTGCAGAGTACTGGGGTATTGCAGAGTACTGGGGTATTGCAGAGTATTGTGCAGGGTACTGGGGTATTGCAGAGTACTGGGGTATTGCAGAGTATTGTGCAGGGTACTGGGGTATTGCAGAGTATGGTGCAGGGTACTGGGGTATTGCAGGGTACTGGGGTATTGCAGGGTACTGGGGTATTGCAGAGTATTGCGCAGGGTATTGGGGTATTGCAGAGTATTGGGGTATTGCAGAGTATTGCGCAGGGTATTTGGGTATTGAAAAGTATTGTGCAGGGTATTGGGGTATTGCAGAGTATTGCGCAGGGTATTGGGGTATTGCAGATAATTGCGCAGGGTATTGGGGTATTGCAGAGTATTGCGCAGGGTATTGCAGAGTATTGGGGTATTGCAGAGTATTGGGGTATTTCAGAGTATTGCGCAGGGTATTGGGGTATTGCAGAGTATTGGGGTATTGCAGGGTATTGCAGAGTATTGCGCAAGGTATTGGGGTATTGCAGAGTATGTTTTTAGTTACGGAGGAGGTCTAGGGCCAAAATGATTGCTCTCGCTCTAACGTTCACAGAGATACCTCACATGTGTAGCTTGAACACCGTTTTCATATGTGGGTAGGACTTACGTATGCGTTCGCTTCTGCATGCGAGCACACGGGGACAGGGGTGCTTTAAAAAATTGCAGAGTATTGGGGTATTGCAGAGTATCGCGCAGGGTATTGGGGTATTGCAGAGTATCATGCAGGGTATTGGGGTATTGCAGAGTATTTGGGGTATTGGGGTATTGCAGAGTATTGCGCAGGGTATTGCAGAGTATTGGGGTATTGCAGAATATTGGGGTATTTCAGAGTATTGCGCAGGGTATTGGGGTATTGCAGAGTATTGGGGTATTGCAGGGTATTGGGGTATTGCAGAGTATTGCGCAGGGTATTGGGGTATTGCAGGGTATTGTGCAGGGTATTGGGGTATTGCAGAGTATTGCGCAGGGTATTGCAGAGTATTGGGATATTGCAGAGTATTTCGCAGGGTATTGGGGTATTGCAGGGTACTGGGGTATTGCAGAGTACTGGGGGAATTGCAGAGTACTGGGGTATTGCAGAGTATTGTGCAGGGTACTGGGGTATTGCAGAGTACTGGGGTATTGCAGAGTATTGTGCAGGGTACTGGGGTATTGCAGGGTACTGGGGTATTGCAGAGTACTGAGGTATTGCAGAGTATGGTGCAGGGTACTGGGGTATTGCAGGGTATTGGGGTATTGCGGAGTATTGCGCAGGGTATTTGGGTATTGCAAAGTATTGTGCAGGGTGTTGGGGTATTGCAGAGTATTGCGCAGGGTATTGGGGTATTGCAGATAATTGCGCAGGGTATTGGGGTATTGCAGAGTATTGCGCAGGGTATTGCTGAGTATTGGGGTATTTCAGAGTATTGCGCAGGGTATTGGGGTATTGCAGAGTATTGGGGTATTGCAGAGTATTGCGCAAGGTATTGGGGTATTGTAGAGTATTGCGCAGGGTATTGGGGTATTGCAGGGTAATGCGCAGGGTATTGGGGTATTGCAGAGTATTGCGCAGGGTATTGCAGAGTATTGGGGTATTGCAGAGTATTTTGCAGGGTATTGGGGTATTGCAGGGTACTGGGGTATTGCAGAGTACTGGGGTATTGCAGAGTACTGGGGTATTGCAGAGTATTGTGCAGGGTACTGGGGTATTGCAGAGTACTGGGGTATTGCAGAGTATTGCGCAGGGTATTGGGGTATTGCAGAGTATTGGGGTATTGCAGGGTATTGGGGTATTGCAGAGTATTGCGCAGGGTATTGGGGTATTGCAGATAATTGCGCAGGGTATTGCAGAGTATTGCGCAGGGTATTGCAGAGTATTGGGGCATTGCAGAGTATTTCGCAGGGTATTGGGGTATTGCAGGGTACTGGGGTATTGCAGAGTACTGGGGTATTGCAGAGTACTGGGGTATTGCAGAGTATTGTGCAGGGTACTGGGGTATTGCAGAGTACTGGGCTATTGCAGAGTATTGTGCAGGGTACTGGGGTATTGCAGAGTACTGGGGTATTGCAGAGTACTTGGGCAGGGATGGCTGAGCTGAGATGGATGGATCTGTGACTGCATTTGTCATAGATCCAGCCACAGCGGCAATTTACCGTGATCCGTGATGCGCCGGGTCTTCTAGACCCGGCGAGCACGGACACTTCCGCGAGTGCGTCCCAGGGGACGCGCAATCGCGGAAGTGCACGACGATAACTCCACCGCGCTGTAGCAGTGAAATGCCTATGGCGCGGTGGGCAAGTGGTTAAAGACGCTACGCTCTGGTGTGAATGCAACCTCAAGAAGATATTTGAACATACGTGCTGGCACTATTGAGCGCTTTTATTCATTTTAAGTTGACCATTTAGCGGGCCAGGATTTACCAAATAACAGTTATTTTTTAGGCCATGTGCACACTGGACGTTTTTGGACCTTTTTACAGCAGCTGTTTTTGGCAGTAGACGTTTTTTTCTACAGTCAATAAACTATACTTCATGTTATCCTATGGGCCAGATTCAGCAAGACTTGCGCTGGAGTATATCGATATGCGCCGCGTAACTGTAAAGATGCGCCGTTGTATCTATGTGGCCGTACCCACCAACCTAGATGCGCCAGAAAACGGGCCTTTTCCGATCGGCTTAACTTTCACTCGCCAGAGTATCGTTAGCGCATATTTTCGCTCGTCGCATCCGTCGCGCCTATTGATGTGCCATGCAAATATGCAAATGAGGGAGATTTCCCGATTCGCGAACGGATTAGCACCATACGCTGGCTACATGTGCCGCGCGAATCTCGTCCATCCGGCGCAAAGTTATTTCTACAAATAGCTGCTTTATCTTTACTCCAGACGGCCACAGGTCAGCAGGAGAGCAGCTACAGCAGCAGCGTTACCAACGAAACTAGCAAGCTGAACAACCACACGTGCAAGGACACCTCTGTGTGCCAACATGCCAGGGGCAGTCGCGGTCCTAGCACTAGTACTGGGTCCCCCGGAACGAAGGAGGCGGGCACGTGAGAGGATATACCGCACGCGCATGAGCCTCTTTGGCATGGGGGATGAGGAGGTGTATCGCCTCTTCAGATTCAGCCCTGATGCAATACTTGAACTAACCACAACCCTGCAGGGTGACATCACCAGCAAGACACACCGCTCACAAGCAGTGCAGCCACTGGTGAAGGTCCTGGCAACACTTCATTTCCTTGCAAGTGGATCATTCCAGCGTACAAGTGGAGTGGTGGCTGGGATGTCACAGTCCTCCATGAGCAGATGTGTGCACCAGGTTGTCCCTGCAATCCTCAGACGCATGTCCAACCAGTTCATCAGACCCACCACTGAGGAGCTGCGGCTGAAAGCAATGACAAATTTCTACAACATTGCCAGATTCCCACGCATTGTGGGGGCCATTGATTGCACACATGTGGCCCTACAGCCCCCCAGTGCCACAGAGCACATATACCGCAATCGGAAGCATTGGCATTCCATCAACGTACAGGTGATAGCTGATGCCCAACGCCTCATATGGCACGTCCGTGCCAAACACCCCGGATCCAGCCATGACAGCTTCATATACAATAAAAGCCCCATCCCAATGGAATTCGAACAGAACGTGTATGGGGACAGTTGGCTGGTTGGTGAGTGACATGGGTGGCAGGCATGACTGTCCCCCCCCATGATGCACACATCACAAGGGCCACATGCATGACTAACATCCTCCTGTCTTTTCCCTTACAGGTGACTCTGCATATCCACTGGGACCCCATCTAATGACTCCTTTCCGGAACCCCCAAACCAGAGGAGAGAGAAAATACAATGAAGCACAAATCAAAACCCGTGCAGTGGTGGAGCAAACATTTGGGCTCCTGAAGTCCCGTTTCCGCTGCCTGGATAAGTCTGGGGGGGCCCTATTGTATTCCCCTACCTTTGTGTGTCAGATCATCGGTGCATGTTGCATTCTGCACAACTTTGCCATGAGAAAAGGCCTGCAGATTGACATACGTGATGACCTGACCCCCCAACCAGACAGCCCCCCCCTGCCAGAGGAGACCCATTCAGCTGATGGAAGAGCAGTCAGGAGGGTCCTCGCCGTAGGCATCTTTGGACACTAAACCAAAACATTGATCACACGGGCAATGCATGCATGCACACCACTGATGTCCCTGGATCACACACACCACATCCACATCACATTGGATTAGCCCAAGTCCAGCATGTAGGACTTGGGAGCAGCAACGCCGGCGTCAAGGCCCCAATGATGTCGCTGTCCATTCATACACCTTTAACACGTCATTCACACAGCCGTGGGGATAACTTCTCCACCACGGCCGAGGGTGACACCCCTTACTGGCAGGAGTGCCACCCCCTCACATTCACACACCATTCACACTGCAACGTGTGCAGTATCAAAAAAAAAAAATATCTCATATCCTGAGCATAATCACAAATAAAAAAACTCATAACCTGAGCATTAAGAATAAAATAAAAATCTCATGTCCTGAGCATTAATAATCAAGAAAATAAAAATCTCATATCCTGAGCATTAATAAAAAAAAAATCATATGGGATGCCGGGGCTCCTTCTGGTGGCCCCTCTCTGGCTCCTCAGCTGCCTGGATGGAGTGGGTGGGGGGGCATCTGGAGGTGGCTGATCCCCCGGGTGGGCCACTGCTGGCAGGTGTGGCCTGCATGCCCTCCAAGGCCATGGCTATCCGGCCGAGGTACGAGTTGGTCTGGGCCTGCATCCTGAGCTGCTGGGCCTGCATCCTGAGCTGCCGGGTGACCTGGTAATGCTGGGCCCGCCGACTCTGCCTCCCCTGGTCCCGGATGGCAGCAGTGTTTGCCTGGACGGCTGCAGTGAGGTGCCTTATATCACCCTGCACCTCCCCCAGACTGGTCACCACTGTAGCGCAGTTGCAGCTGACATCCTGCACTGCATTGTATATCTGGGCCACGGAGCACAGGTTGTCAGCCACTCTGTCCAGGTGCCCAACTATGTCCGCCATTTGCTGGGTCTGCCTGGCGTGATCCCTCGCCACCTGGTCCTGGACCAGATCAGACACCCCCCTGGTCTTACGGGTGGCCTTCCTGGGGCCAGTAGATGGTTGTCCCCGGGGGGATGGAGTCGCCCTTGAGGGGCTTCCTAGGATGGGGGAGGGTATTGCAGAGGGCCCTGCAGAAGAGGAGGACTTGTACCCTCCCCCCCCCCCCCACATGCAACACACCAAAAAGGGGGTAAAAATCACTTACCTGTCCTGGAGCCTTCCTCCATGGAGTCATATCCAGGGACCCCCACCAACTGCTCCCTGTCCAGGCAGCGGGCGACCACCTCCTCCTCCGTGGTCAGGCTGACCGCACCACCCGTGCCCCTCTAATGCCTCCTGATGGTGGCCACCTTGCCACGGACCTTGCGCCGCAGGTCATTAAATTTTTTTTGGATATCGCCAGCAGTCCGGGTGGAGTATCCTAAAACATTCACCCTGCCAGCAATGGTCTCCAGCATGCCCTGCTTCCTCTCCCGGCTGGTCTTACGACTTTTTTTGCCGTGGAGGAAGTCATTAAAAGTCTCCATAGCCGAGATGATAACAGAGACCTCCTGGGAGTTGAAATTGAGGTTCCTCCTCTCTTTGGGGGGAGCGGGAGCAGCCATCTCTTTGCAAAAGTAACTTCCCTGGGGTGGGGGGAAACGGAAATACTTTTGCGCCGGAATGGCGCTTCCGCTGGCGCTTTTATACGCGCAACGGAACACATTGCGCTGACGTTTCCCATGAAGTGGTGCCGACGGAAGTTGTGAGCAGTTGTGGCACAGGGGGCCGAGTGAAGCCTCACTCACTGCGCATGCTCCGTGGATGATGCGCTGAACGTAAGCCTCTGCGCTGGGCTCCGCCCATCATTTACATATGATCACACCCACTTCCACTTGCGTCGGGTTACGCCAGCGCATTTCCGTTACTCCGGCGCAAAGTAACGGACAGGCGCTTGGTGAATACTGTACTTCACTCGCTAGTTTGCGTCAGCGCAGCGTATATGCGATGCGATACGCTGGCGAAAAGATGCGCGCATCTACCTGAATCTGGCCCTATGTGTCCATGCACACATAGGCTGTTATCAGCAGTTTTTGAGCAGTAAAAAAGAAAAAAAACAAGTGAATTATATATATATATATATATATATATATATATATATATATACACTGTATATATATATATATATACACGCTGATAAACGCCGATTAGCACTCAAAAACGGCACTCACCAGCGTTTAACGTTTTTGATCCATTGAAAAAAAAAAATCTTCAACAAAAAAAAAATGCTAAAAAACACTAACACGGAAAAACGCTAAAAACGCTAATAAACGCAAAAAAGAAACGGTATTGGAAAAAAACGTTGAAAAAAGTTGAAAAACTGCAAAGCTACTGGCGTTTTTATAACGTTATTTTAAAGTCCAGTGTGCATGACGCCTTAAAGTATACCTGTCATTTTGCTATAGACAAAGAAAAATTGCTTTCATTCTTTAACTGTTGTTTACTGGCGTGGCTTGAGTAAAAGATGGGAAATTAAATGTCGTATTTAACTTAAATTTATTCAAAATGAATTATTTTTAGATAATAGAAGTGTCTACTGCACATATATGAATAATATAGGCAGTTCTCACTGCAGGTTCCTTGTTAACTTAAGCCCTGTACACACGATCGGTTTGTCTGATGAAAACAGACCGATGGACCGTTTTCGTCGGACAAACCGATCGTGTGTGGGCCCCATCCGTTTGTTCGGTGAAAAAAAATAGAACATGTTTAAAATTTTTCCTATGGATAAAAAAACGATAGAAAAAAAACAATCGTCTGTGTGGAAATCCATCGGTTAAAAATCCACGCATGCTCAGAATCAATTTGACGCATGCTCGGAAGCATTGAACTTAATTTTTTTTCTCAGCACGTCGTCGTGTTTTACGTCACTGTGTTTGGACACTGTCGGATTTTTGACCGATGGTGTGGAGGCAAGACTGATGAAAGTCCGCTTCATCTGATATCCGACTAAAAAAATCCATCGGATTAGATTCCATCAGATATCCGATCGTGTGTACAGGGCTTTAGAACAACTAAGCAGCACAGAAAAAGGTAGGGAAGATATTCTCTGAGTATTATTTTATTTAATTGTAGCGCTCACCCCCGAAGGAGCCGGTGGTTGTTTGGGATCGGCATATTAAGTTACCTTACGATGTGTCTAGGGGTAGTAGCAGTGAGTAGTAGCAGTGAGTGAATGTCCAGTCACCAGATGGATTTTTAAGTGCTTTATTCCAGGGCCCAACAACGGCCAACATTAACAGGAGATAGGAAAGGTTGATGAAGCAATAGGGAACAGTGCGTTATCAGGCCTGGATATGAAACAGAGCAGTCCTGCTCTCAGTAGTAGTAGTAGATACAGTTCATCGCCACTCTCGCCAGAGTGGGTGAAGTGTCTCCGGACAGACCCTTGTTATAAGCCTGGCAGCCGGAATGTCACTTTTAAGTTGCTGGAAAAACAGACCTATGCTACTATGCTACCAGCCTGGCTCGGGCCTCTGCCACATGCTTTGTACTTCAGTACTCAAGAGAACAATTGAGCGAATCCTCCCAGTAAATGCAATGAAAAGGGTCACCGGTTGACAGCTGACATGTACCTGTCAAATCCAGTAACCAAATCCCCAATGGTTCGTTCAAGCCCTCTTGGATAACCTGCCTCCGGGTTCTCCTCAAGCCGATCCCCCACTGAAAGGCACACAGCCTTGGATCTTCTCAGTAGGATTGGGGACCCAGTAAGCCACTGGGGCCCCCATCGACATCCAGATGGGTCTCCATAGAACAGGTGGTTCTGGCCAGGTGGACCATGCGAGCGGTGTCCGTGGATGCGCGCACCCTGGCGATGGATGCCGCACCTGGAACGTGGACCCCGCGCAGAGAAGAAGAACCGACCACTGACCCAGAACACGTGGCAGCTGCCTCAGATATAACCCTCCCCAGCATGCCCAGCGAGGGAAGAACTCCTCTAATTGGCTGCTGGGAAAAAGTGGCTCCGTCAGAACCCCACTGCCGCCCGGGGGTCTAATCACACCTCAGGGCCGCAGACCGGCCTACAGGACAGTTCTGAAATAGCAGCAGCCTGCAATTTGACAAATTGTGAATGAGAGCAATTAACTCTCCAATTCGCCTGCTAACTTTAGCGTAGTGCCCGTACTGAAAGTAAGGGGGCGCTACATATTTTTTTCTTAACAACTTCAGCCCCGGATGGTTTTACCCACTTCCTGACCAGGCCATTTTTTGCTTTACGTGGGGCGGTCCGGAAGCGGTTAAAGGGAATGTGTCATAGTTTTGCACATGTAGCGAAGGAGCCGCCGATTAGTTTGGGACCGGCATGTTAGGTTACCAGTGATTCTTGTCTAGGGATAATATTAGTGAAGGTGGTTAAAGAGCAAGTGTCCAGACGTCAATTTGAGTTTTCAATGCTTTATTCCAAGGCCCAACACGGCCAACATCAACATGACACACGATAGAGGAAAGGTTAATGAGCAAGGAGAGAACTGTAGTATCAGGCCTTGGATATCAAAGAGAGAGCAAGCCTGCTCTCAGCATAGTCAAATTTAAACGTCGCCACTCTCGCCAGAGTGGGTAAAGTGCCCCCGGACAAGCGATTTACTTAAGCCTGGCAGCTGAATGGTCACTTTTAACCCTCCTGGCGGTATTCCCGACTGTAGATTTTCAAGCTACGATCAGTAACCCCGAGCCACACTCGGGCTTGCCTCGCTGGATGCAGAAAGAGGTTTCTTACCTTTTCTCTGCGATCAAGCGATGAATCCCCGCAGTACACGGCGGCCGGATGTCCGCCCGATGCTCTGTGTTCCCCTGATTCCCTTCCCTGCGAGCGTCGCGATGCAGGGGGTGGAACGGGGGGGAAACGGCGCGAAATTCAAATAGTATAAGTAGAAATATAGTAAAACAAAGTAAAACACACTGATACTATTGGATTAAATTTTTTTTTTAAAAATACAGTGACCTTTGATTGCCCCCCAGTGCTTTCTCCAGTGCCCTGTCTGCAGATTTACTATGCCAGTGTCTGTAAAGTGCACAGCGATCATGACAAAGCGCGCCTCCTCTTCAAAATCGCTATGCGACCTGCTACCAAACAGTGACAGCGATACGGAATCACTTGCGGAGAAGCTGAGTGACAGCAACACGTGGGAAAGTTCGTCATCAGACACAGAAAGTGATGTGAGTGACGATCCTGCGCCTGTGCCCAGCGATGGGCGGACTTGGTGTGCAATTGATTGCGGTGCGGAGCACATAGCGCCCCCTAGGTTTCCATTCACAGGATCACCTGGGATAAAAGTGGACATAGAAGATGACAATCCCTTGGAATACCTTCGACTTTTTTTGAAGGATGAGGTGATCGACAAAATCGTTTTGGACAAATCGATATCAAGAACAACAAGCTGCTACCCATCAGCTATTTTCAAGGCGCAGAAATTGGGAGCCTGTGACCAGCGACGATATCTGGAAGTTCCTTGGCCTCCTAATTTTACAGGGAGTGGTGGGGAAACCACTCCAAAAGTGGTACTGGACAACAAATAAATTATTGGCCACACATTTTTTTGGAACTGTCATGTCGGAGTACAGATTTTCATTGATAATGAAATATTGCACTTTGCAAATAACGAGGAATTCGACGAACGTTCCCATCCAGCTCCAAAGCTGAAAAAAATTCGGGATATTTACCAAATCATATTGCAGAACTTCCAGCGGACCTATGTTCCTGAGAGGGGCATTACCATTGACGAAAGTCTGATGGCCTACAAAGGTAGGCTCAGCTGGATTCAGTTGATTGCATCTAAGCGCGCTCGCTTTGGAATCAAATCCTTTATGCTGTGTGAATCCAGCTCTGGATATATCTGGAAGCAGTAATGTACACTGGGAAAGGGACCAAATTTTTCCCGAGATTCAGTGGTTTTGGGATGGCAACCGCTTCAGTTCTTTCATTGATAGAGCCTTAGCTGAACCAGGGTTACTGTGTCACTACGGACAATTTCTATACCTCCCCAGAACTGTACGAGTTCCTTCTTCTAAATAAGACGGACGCTTATGGGACCGTGAGGCCTAACCGGGGTGACATGCCGTCAGCATTTTCAAATAAAAAGCTCGGGAAAGGAGAAGTAGCTGCATGGCAAAAAGGGAAAATGTTGGCACTGAAGTGGCGGGACAAAAAGGACGTTTCCCTTATGAGCACAGTCCATAACACCTCGACCGCCATGGTCCATACCAGAGGTGGAAAAGATGTTAGGAAGCCCCAGGTTGTGTTGGACTACAACCACACCATGGGAGGTGTGGACAGGGCTGACCAGGCCATGACCTTTTACCCAGCGATGAGGAAGCCGCAGAAAAAATTCCGACATCTTTTGGAGCAATGTCTCTGGAACTCGTTTATCCTTAAAAAAAAAAGTGACAGGTCTATGGTCCATGCAGACTTTATGTGGAAGGTGGCAGAACAGATCTTTCTGAAACACCAAACGCCAACGGCGGTAAACCGCTCTGGACGCCGGGCTGCTGGTGTTGTGAATCCTGAACGACAGACTGGTCGTCATTTTTTGGACTACGTACCACCCACTGAAAAAAAACAGCACCCACACAGATGTGTGTGGTTTGCTGCTCCAAGCGCAACGACAGCGGAAGAAAAATACGCAAAGAAACGCGCTTCTGTTGTCTCGACTGCAACGTTGGACTTTGCGCTGTACCTTGCTTTAAAAATTTTCATACCCGAGACATTTACTGAATAATGATTTTGCACCCTTGTTTGACCCCCCAAAAAATCAGAGTTTATGAATATATTATTTGTTAAAATGTATTGAATAAAAAGTATTGTTATTATTAAATTATTATTTGTTATTATTTATTATATTATAATTTATGATTTTGTGTTTCAAACTTTGTCATAGTCTACTAGAGACTCTGGTTTGGACAGATTTAGGTGAATTGCAAGCCTGCAATCTAAAACTCCAAATTTCCATGCAAAATAATGGTACCGCTTTCAGCACCTAAAATCTGAAAGAATCATACAGCCAGGGAGGTTAAACAAAGTCACTGGGAGGAAACAGGGCCTCTGCCACAGGCCTGATGAATTTCTCTTATGTTTGTCAAAGGTTAGAACCAACGAATCCTCCCAGTAATCCCTATTCCTAGGTCACCGATTGACAGCTAAAGTGTACTTGTCATGTGGTGTGGTGACCGGATCCCCGGTGGTTCGTCCAGGCCTCGCAGACAACCTCTGCCTCTGGGTTCTCCCGAGCCGATCCCCACCGTTCAGCTCCCGCTTAGGATCTGGGACCCAGCAAGCCGCTGGGGCCCCTCTCTGCATCAGAATAAGGTTCCGCTGGGTACACAACCTCGGCCTGGCGGGCCTCGATGGCGGATGCCCATGGATGCGCACACCCCGAAGGTGGACGCCGCACCCCGCATAGCACAACTCTCACAGACCACTGCCCCAGATATACCCTCCCGCCAGCATGTCCAGAGAAAGAAGCGCTCCTCTGATTGGCTGCTGGGAGAAGGTGGATCTGTCAGAACCCCCTCTAGCGCCGACTGTCATGCAGACCAACCTACAAGGCAATTCCAAATAGCAGTGGCCCAAATTTAGGCAATTTGTAAATGGGAGTAACTTAACTCTCCCATTCCCCACTAACTTTAGCATAGCACCCCAACAAAAAAAGGGGGGGCGCTACACACATATTTTCTTTTGTTATTTATCCAAACAAAAACATTATTTTTGTCTCTCTATATATATATAATATATTGCATGGGAGTAGCATGTAGACTTTTTTTTTTCAAGAACATTGAGCTCTAGGCACCTTTCATTGCTCCCTCCACCTATCATGTGCTAAAGGAAAAAAAACTTGTTTATACAGATCATAAATCAAGGTAGAATTTACACACAGACTTGGATGAATCAGAGCAGTGACTCAGCCCTCGTCACATAGCTCTGTACAAAGTTTCGGTGACAGACAGAAATGGAGGAGCAGTGAAAAAAATGTTATTGCGCTCATTAATGAGACAAAGAAATAAAGCTGCAATCATAAAGTGTTATACTACACAGAAAACAATGTGACCAAAAATGAGATTGCGCTAAATAATACATATAAGTGAATAGAAATGCTGATTAGGCATATGCACAACATGTATAAGTCCATCAACATGTGAAAAAGTTCATAATCCAGTGATCCCACAGGTGCCAACAAATCAACTTGGAAAAGTGTGGTATAGATGAAACCTCCACCGAAATCATATGTAGCCTCTTACCAAAAAGACATGAAATATAAGCCTGATACGATCTATGATGTTGGATGGTGGTCACAGGGGAGTTCCACTGCACACAGCCTGGTTGTCAGATGTAAGCGTGCTCCAATCTCTCTACCCGGAATACGGGCTGTTTGTTTTTAGTCGGCCGGCTGATATGTTTCATGCGATGCTTTCTTCACTTTGATGTAAGTGCAAGCCATCCCTTTTTTTATGTAAGAAATTAAGGTTTTATGCTATGTGAGGCCTTTGTTTTTTATGTGCCTGTTGATGACCTATCGGGAGATATCTTACATCTGACAACCAGGCTGTGTGCAGTGGAACTCCCCTGTGATCACCATCCAGCATCATAGATCGTATCAGGCTTATTTTTTTTATGTCTTTTTGGTAAGAGGCTACATATGATTTCGGTGGAGGTTTCATCTATACCAGTGGTCTCCAAACTGCGGCCCGAGGGCCAGATGCGGCCCTTTGCTTGCCTTTATCCGGCCCTTGGAGCACTATCCCTCCCACTGATAAGAGACACTATTCTGCCATCTGACACTGAAAATGGAGCACCATTTCTCCCACTGACACAACTAATAGAGCACTATTCCTCCCTATGATACCAGCGATGGGACACTATTCCTCCCCCTAATACCAAATGTTTGCTAACAATGATGCCAGGAAAATTTCCACTCCCACTGGCCAAAGTCCGGCCCTCCAAGAGTCTGAAGGACAATAAACCGGCCCTTTGTTTGGAATGTTTAGAGACCCCTGATCTATACCACACTTTTCCAAGTTGATTTGTTGGCACCTGTGGGATCACTGGATTATGAACTTTTTCACATGTTGATGGACTTATACATGTTGTGCATATGCCTAATCAGCATTTCTATTCACTTATATGTATTATTTAGCGCAATCTCATTTTTGGTCACAGAAATGGAGGAGCACAGCATTGGGGAAAGATTAGCTGAACTGAATGGGTTCTCCCTTGAGGAAAAGAGATTAAGGGGGGATATGATCAACATGTATAAATATATAAGTGGGCCATATAATAGACTTGATATTGAGTTATTCACTTTCAGGTCATCACAGAGGACAAGGGGGCACTCTTAATGTCTGGAGGAAAAGTGATTTAACCTCCAAATACAGAAAGGCTTCTGAACAGTAAGAGCTGTGAAAATTTGGAATAGTCTGGTTTCCGGACAGCTCAGCTTTAAAAAAAAAAGGCCTGGATTCTTTCCTAAATGCACAAAATATAACTGGATTATAACATTTATAGATAAAGTTGATCCAGGTAATATCCGATTGTCTCTTGGGGGATCAGAAAGGAATTATTTTTCCCCTGCTAGAGCAAATTGGACCATCCTTTATTGGTCTTTTTTTTTCTTCCTTCCTCTGGATCAACTGTGGGTATGGAGCTGTGTATATTAGGGACGGTCCAGATGTTCAGAACAAACGTAAGTTCAACTCGAACATCGAATGTTCGTTTATCTGCAGCCCAACTGAATGTAGCGATACCCCCGAAGGAGCCGCTGATTAACTTAGGACCTACTCTCTTTTGGCTTAACTCACTCCTGTTTAATTGGCTCGAACCCTCCCTTGACACATCAGAAGTCTGAGGAGTGAGATATTGTGGCCTCTGCTGGTGCTGGGCTGGGGTCACAATAACAGGCATACAACATGAAATGACAATATAATAGTGAGTTACCTGGTGTTATGAATGGTCCCTCCAAATGAGGAAAAATACACTCCACACAGTGAATATATTTAGATATAACAGGGTAAGTTTACTATAATGAAACTTGAAGAAGACAGGCATAGAGTTTAACACCAACACAACTGATCAGTAACGAGTTAATCTGATTTGTACGCCCCCTTGCAAGAATCAGACTTTAATACAAATAGAGAGATCATAACCCTAAGAATGGTACAATTCACTTAAACTAAACAGGCAGTCTATGCTCATGAGCGCCCTCTAGCGGGCAGTTCCACGGAGCAGTAAATGTCCACGATGCGGCCGGTTGGTGCACTTTAGAATTTGTAATCCACATAGGGCAAATGATCAAAAAAAGTTGATTAGGCAAAGTCTCCTGAACAGCACGTAGGTGAATTGATCGCGGTCCAGTGACAACACAGGCCCCTTAACCACTTCCATACCAGACACTTACGCACCTTCCCGCCCAAGCCAATTTTCAGCTTTCAGCACTGTCGCACTTTGAATGACAATTGCGTGGTCATGCTGCACTGTACCCAAACAAAATTGGCGTCCCTTTTTCCCCACAAATAGAGCTTTCTGTTGGTGGTATTTGATCACCTCTGCAGTTTTTATTTTTTGCGCAACAACTAATAAAAGACAAAAAAAATTGAAAAAAAAATACATTTTTATTTTTTTCTGTTAACTTTTTGTAAATAAGTAAGTTTTCTCTTTCAATTGCGGGCACTGATATGGCGGCACTGATGGGCACTGATGAGGTGGCACTGATGGACACCAATGAGGTAGTACTGATGGGCACCGATGAGGTGGCACTGATGGGCACTGATAGGCGGCACTGGTATGCGGCACTGATGGGGACTCATAGGGGGCACTGATGGGCACTCATAGGGGGCACTGATGGGCACTCATAGGCGGCACTGATGGGCACTCATAGGCGGCACTGGGCACTCATAGGCGGCACAGATGGGCACTCATAGGCGGCACTGGGCACTCATAGGCGGCACAGATGGGCACTCATGGGTGGCACTTATGGGTGGCACTGATGGGTACTTATGGGTGGCACAGATGGGCACTGATAGGTGGGCACTGGGCATGGATTGACACTGAGGGTTGGCACTGATGAATCTATGTTTCCAGTCAGTGCCCATGTGTGGGCACTGACTGGCACCCTTATTTTTTTTTACTGGCATGTTTTAAAAAAAAAAATCCTGACTTTTTTTTTGCCCCCTTTTTTATTTTTTTTATTTTACTTTAGCCCTTCCAGTGTGGGCACTCCCTGGTGGTCTAGTGTGGGCATCCGAGGGGGGGGCTGCACTGATAAACAATCAGCGCGAACCCCCCCTGTCAGGAGAGCCGCCGATCGGCTCTCCTGTACTCGCGTCTGTTAGACGCGAGTGAGGACATCGTGATCAGCCGTGATTGGACACGGCTGATCACGTGGTAGCGAGCCTCCGCCGGAGACTCGTTTCCGAGATCGGAGGTGCAGGGTGTCAGACTGACACCCCGCATCACCGATCGGCGCGCGTGGCATGAAATCGTGTAGGACGTTGGACAACGTCCAGTCACGATTTCATAACCACTTCCCGGCCGTCAATCTCCTATTGACCGGGCGGGAAGTGGTTAAGTCTGAACTGGGGGCCTAAAGGAGGTGGGTGACCTGTGAGGTGATACTAAAGTGTCTGTCTAGGAGGAGAGTTTAGAGGTTGAGCATGTGCTCTCTCACCCGACAGGCCAATCCACCTGAACTCCTCACAGGAGGCGCGTTGATAAAACACTGCTCCACAGCACAAAAGTCTCGGACAAGGGTGTTTCACTGTTCCCATGGTCAGCTAGGCTGCCTCTTCGATCTCCGGGTACAGGGGCTGGATACTGGAGTCTTTCGTCCCTCTGGATGGCTGGTCTCTCGGTAAATCTAGGCCCCGGCTTCTGTCCTAACAGCACGGCTGTCTCTGTCAGCAGCTCCGCAGAGGAGAAGAGGCTGGTCCCGAGAGAGAGAAAAGGCGCCACACCTTCTCCTTAAGTAACCTCCCCCACAAGTCTGTGCGGAGATGTCACATGCTTCAACAAGGCAAGGCATTGCAGGAAATGTAGTCCGTTTCCCCCAAGAGTCAGTGGAGTCCATATCTCCTGCTACTTGTAGTCCCACAATGCATAACTTCTCAACAGTGCCCAACATATTTACAAGTGTGCATAAAGTTCCAGCGGGATGGCCTGACATTAGATTCAGACAGGGTGGCCCTGCTACACACTCCCCCCACCTGAAATCTTTGGTCCCCAAAGAGGGCAGAAAAAAATGTATCCTGATACATGCTTCTCAATTACAGGCAGAGAAAGGGTGGTTAGAACATGCAAGGTAATAAACTCTGGGTATCTCTCCTCACATTGCTCAAAGCTAAACAACTCATAGACTGACATAAGGCAGACAGGGGAACCTCCCACCAATCATTGGGTATGGGCAGGCTGTCCTGTCCACCGCTCGCTAACACTAAAGCATTGTGTTCAGATGTGTCAGGGGGTGAGCAGGGGTTACCCTCCACGAAGTTCGCAGTGGGAGGATCACATAAGGTAGTTGACCTCTTTGAGGTGAGGACAGCTTCTTCAGAGCATTCACCCAATTGGCTATAGGTCAGTCTTTTTGGAGGGTGAATAGTCCTTTCTTTTGGCTCTTCTGGCACTGAAGAAACAGGGAGAACAGGGTCTGGCTCATCATTCTAAAGAGCAGCATCATCCTCTGTTTCTGACACAATAGATTCCACTTCTTCTGAATCAATCAAGCCGGTATTCGATGGGCTTGGGCCCTCCAAGCAATCTTCTGCAGAGTACAGATCAATGTCATTTTTTAGTCCTCCATCAAGTACATTCTGAGGTATGAATTCAGAGGCCTCTGGCCTAAGTGTCCCATTATAGTCTGACCAAGTGTATGGGGCTTAACAATACTATTGTTAAGCCCCATACACTTGGTCAGACAATTTTAACAACAAACATAAAAACGATCGTTTTCCGATCGTTCTCAGAAAATTTGTTCGTTTTTAAACTGCATCAGAAAACCATTTTTGGGTTCAGAAGTCTGGCCAACTGATCTCCCTTCAGATGAAAATTCACAGAAAAGTTTATTAGGCTTTACTGTACAAGTGTACTCACTATTCTGCACAAAAGAGAAGCTGCTTTCAGTCACTGAGGCTGGCCATACATGTTCAATTTTCTTGTACAATTTTCTTTTAGATTTACCAAAAACCATATATGAGGTCAAACTAAACAACACTTTCAATTGTATGCAATCAGGCAGGCCCTTGCACTACATAGTTGAAGGTAAATCTAAAGAAAATTGAACAGAAAATTGTATCATGTATGGCCAGCCTAACTCTCTGGCCATTAAAAAAACCATAAACAAAAGATTTGCATTTGAACACGTTTTTTTTGTTATTTTCGTATGTTGATATGACACCTATAACAAAAAATTTGCCTTCAGTATTTTGAATACACAGAAAACAGAAAAAGGAATTCATTCAATATACATAATGAAATTCTTTTGTTATAGATGTCATTGAACAATGAACATACAACTGAAAACGAACACAAAACGGATTCAAACAAAATACACAATGCAAACCTCTTGATACAGATTTCATTTTCGTTATTTTGCCATTTTCGTTTTGTCGTTTTTTCCCGTCGGATCGTTCGTTCGTATTTGCGGTCGTTCGTTATGCGGCTCATCCGTTATCCCGTCGTTTTCGTATTTTGGTGCTTTACCGTTTTCGTATGTACACATTATCCCGCGGGTACGAAAATGAACATTTTCGTACGAAAATAACATTCGTACGAACGGGAATGCACATATCTAGTAACTGGCCCGAAGGGCTTGGAGGTGGAGGAGAGGTCCGAGAAGTTAGTGGCTGCAGGTATGCGGACAGCCTCGGCAAGAGGCAGCAAATGATTCCTGTGCCAGGTCTTTAGGGGGCCCACGCTTCCTTCAGGTCTAACTTGGTATACGGGAAGGTCAGGCAGCTTTTTACATATCATGTATGGCTGGGACTTCCAATGGTCAGCCAGTTTGTGTTTTCCTGGGATACCTAGGTTCCTTAACAAGACTCGGTCTCCAGGTTGTAGGTCTTGAATTCAGACCCGTTTTTCAGAACTAGCGTGTGCCTGTTTGTAAGCCATCTTAAGGCTTCCTCTTAAGCGGTCCACATAGCCTTTGTGCGAGGTCTCAGAGGTGTGATCTAAGGAAATTCCGAAAACCAGGTCAACTGGCAAGCGAGCCTCCCTTTCCGAACATTAAGCGATAAGGCGAGTATCCGATGGTGTCACTCCTGGTGCAATTGTATGCATGCACAATGGCCGCTATGTGTTTGCTCCAGTGTTGCTTTTCTTCTGAATTCAGTGTCCCCAGCATGTTCAAAAGGGTCCTGTTGAACCGCTCCGGGTGGGCGTCCCCCTGGGGGTGATAGGGAGTGGTTCTGTCTATGTTCAGTAGGCCCAACAGTTTCCGTACTAGTTTACTTTCAAAATCTCTCCCTTGATCGGAGTGGATGCGTTGTGGCAATCCATAATGGACATAGAACTTCTCCACTAAGACTTTGGCTACCGTTGAAGCCTTCTGGTCCTTGGTTGGGTATGCTTGGACATACCTAGTGAAGTGATCGGTTACTACCAGAACATTTCCTATTCCACTCAGGTCAGGCTCCACACAAAGAATGTCTATGCACACTAATTCCAAGGGACCCTGACTTTGAAGATGGCCCATAGGGGCAGCTTGGCGGGGTAAAGTCTTCCTTTGGATACACCGGATGCAAGAATGGCAATATCCCTCAACTTCAGCCCTCATGCCGGGCCAGTAGAACCTGTCTCTGACCAACTGGAAGGTCTTCTCAGGGCCCAGATGACCATGCTGGTCATGAAGCGCAGATAGTACAGTTTCTCTGTGTTTATCAGGTAGGAACATTTGCCACTTTTCCTCAGGACCATCAGAGGGGCCCCTTCGGTAGACCACCCCTTGATAAAATTGCAACCTGTGCCACTCTTTGTGAACCATCTGTGCTTCTTTCAAGGGACTGTCGAAGAGGATCTGTGGGGCTTTATGCTCCAGAGCTTCCAAAACCAGTCTACCCAGTGGATCTTCCCTTTGATCTCGTCTTAGCTCCTTCTTGGATAGCTGGGGCAAATCCCCATTCTTCATTTGGGTTACATCACAATAGAACTTGGGGACCCCTGCCGTCAGGATCCCTATCTCCTCGGCTCGAGATCCCCCTTTTGTCTGTAGCTCTGTCCCTTGGCACAATGCCCGTACCCCCTCTGGGGGTATTTGGGTCCATTCTGTCTCTGGGGCAACGGAGCCATGAGGTCTCCTGGAAAGGGCATCAACGTCCTTGTTTCCCGCTCCTGGGCGGTATTTTAGGCTGGAATTGAAACCTGAGAGAGCCGCCAGCCACCGGTGCCCTGTTGCATCCAGTTTGGCAGTGGTATAGGTATGTAAGCGGATTATTGTCGGTCCTCACTACAAATTCAGCCTCATAAAGGTAATCTCTCAATTTGTCCACGTCGGCCCATTTTAATGCCAGGAATTCAAGTTTATGAGTGGGGTAATTCTTTTCAGACGGGGTTAGGCTCCTACTCACATAGGCCACTGGGCGCAGGCAACCGCTGTGCTACTGACACAATACTCCTCCGAGCCCCTCCCTGCTGGCATCCACATGTAACTCGTAAGGTTTTGATGTGTCTGCGTAGGCCAGAACAGGGGCAGTGGTGAGAGTTGGACAAACGCTTCCTCGCATTTGGGAGTCCATTGGTCGTGAATGGACTCATTGGGTTTCCTGGGGCCCATGTGAGGCTTCACAGTTTTTACGGGTTTAGAAGTGTCATTTTCATCCTCTGTTTTCAACAATTCATTCAAGGGCTTGGCAATCTTTGAAAACCCCTAAACAAATCTTCTATAGTAGGAGCAAAACCCCAGGAATGACCGCAATTCCGTCTCATTGGTGGGCCTGGGCCAGGAGATGACTGCCTCCAATTTCTCTGGGTCTGTCGATATACCTTTTGCAGAGACTATGTGCCCCAGGTAGTGGACGGATCATTGATAAAACTGGCACTTCTCTCTGGACAGCTTCAGGCCTTCGTCATGCAGCCGCTTCAGCACTTTTTCCAATCCCTGCTCATGCTCGTCCAGAGTCTTCCCAAATACAATAACATCATCCAGGTACACCAGCACTTCAATCAGATTCATATCACCTACACTCTTTTCCATCAATCTCTGAAAGGTGGCGGGAGCACCCGATAATCCTTGTGGCATGCGGTTGAATTCAAAGAAACTCACTGGGGTAATGAAAGCCGTCTTTTCTCTATCTTCTGGGTGCATCGGAATCTCATAATAACCACTCTTAAGGTCCATAACACTAAACCACTTAGCTCCCGACAAACTTTGTAATGCATCCTCAATCCGAGGGGTAGTGTATTGGTCAGGAATAGTCCATTTGTTGAGGGTTCTGTAGTCGATGCACAGACTCAAGGAACCATTTTTCTTCCTTACCACTACTATAGGGGAAGCATAAGGACTCCTGGATTCCTGGATTTTAACTCCACAAGCTGCTCCCTGAGGTCTTCCAAATCTGTCAAGGGAACTCTTCGGACTCGCTCCCTAAAGGGTTTGTCTTCCCTCAGTCGGATCCGGTGGGTGGCGCTCTTTGCACATCCAACATCAAACTCAGTTTTTGAAAAAATCTTCTGCCATCTATTAAACTGAACTTCCATCCTCTCCCTCCATCCTGGTGGGAGTTCTGCGCCGTCAGGCTGTGGATCCTTCCTTGGGTCCCACATCTTCTTGCTCTCCCCCAGGTGGGGAGGGTTAACATGAGTGGCCTGATGCACTCGGCCCTGTAGCACTCTAGCTGGCACTTCCACAGGGTTTGCAGTGGGATTCCGGATGTTGACGGATACCCAGCCATGGTTTTTCTCTAATATCTTCAACGGGATCACCGCAGGTATCACCTCTAATCCCTCTGTAGGTTCCATCCGGGTTGGGTTCAAGGACGAGATATGGGCCTGGCTGAGACCACGTGAGTTTCACTGAGGCCCTGAGGCAGGTCACTTCTCCAGGCTGTAGGATCTTCTTAGTTTTTCCTATGCGCCAGACCCTACCTATTCCGTCTTCAGGGGCTTTCCCCTCCATCTCCAGCTGATGGTACACCCTTCTCAACATCGGATGGATTCTTTGGATTGGGGGTTCTGTTATTTCAGTCAAAGGATCCAGGGGCCTTCGGACCAAAGCCGTGTTTGTCCCTATGATAAGGGAACTCTTGTGGGCCCCTGGAGGCCGGGGGCAGACTATCGCCAGAGTATCGAAGGTTTCTGTTACTCCAGCTATCGCAGGGTCAAAGGTTAATTGTATTGACAGGTACCCATCATAGGGGAAGCTCTGAGTTCCAATACCCTATACCTCTAAATCTTCCAACTTCTGCAGGGGTAAGTGGGTGAGGTACTTGTCATAAAAGTCCCCGTACAGAAGAGTCACTTGTGCTCCGGTGTCCAGGAGGGCTTTAGTATAGATCCCCTCCACTTGAATAGGTACTAACGGGGAAGGCCCCACTAGGTTTGCAGGAAACTTACAAGGCACTATTTTTTCCTTCTCTCCTGTAACTCAGACTTTCGCTTGCGAGGGCCTCCTCTAACCTCTTTCCGGCCACTGGGCTGGGAGTTGGGAGGCGGCTTGGGAGAGAAATCCCTCTCCTGTCTCTGTCCCCATGCTTCCCTCTTTACGTTTGAGCTATTTTCGATAGGCAGGCACTCGGTTGGCTCCTTCACCAGGGCCCTCTGGAGTTTTCCACCGGCCTGTACACTGGTTCATAGGCATTTACCGGGCTGGGGCAGACTTCCCTGGTGTGTCCATGTCCTCCACAGTTAAAATAGGAAATTAACCTTCTTGGGGCGCCCTGCTGGTCATAAGGTCCATAAGTGGGCCTTTCGGTCTTATCCCCCCTGAGCTTGAAGGGGGTATACCCTGCGTGGCCAGATAGAGCAACCACTAGTTCTGTCAGCTGAGGCACCCGTGACACTTCAGTGGCTACAACACACACTCGAGTGGGAGCTTCTGTGGCTTGATATTTGTTCTTCTGATCTAAGAGGTCCTCCTCTTGTCAAATGGTCCGAATCAGGTCGGGGTACTTCAACACTCCGCCTCCCTTTAGTGTCCGCAACTGAAAAACAATGAGATCCATGGGTTGGGCTCCCCTCACCACTTGTTGGAAGCGTGTCTCATTTACATGTTTCGCCTCTATCCCTTTCTTTAACAGCATCCGATGTAGGATCTTATGCAGACGGCTAACAAATTCAGATAACTTTTCTCCCCTCTTTTGGAAGCAATGCTCCAATTGGCAGCGGAGTTCACTGATGTCTTCAATCCTCCCAAACACATTCTGCAGAACTTCCAAATAATCTTGGGCAGTGCAATTTACTTTGCTAAGTTTGAGGTTGCGGACGGCCTCTAAAGCGGGCCCTCTAAGGCTTTCCATGATCCCTTGCTTCTTACTCTTCTCTGGGATTCCCTACTCTTCCAGAGCCTGAGTGGCCTGATCCATCCATTCTTCAAAACCATCTTCTGAAGATGGCACAGGGTCCTACTCTCTTTTGGCTTAACTCACCCCTGTTTAAATGGCTCGAACCCTCCCTTGACACATCAGAAGTCTGAGGAGTGAGATATTGTGGCCTCTGCTGGGCTGGGGTCACAATAACAGGCATACAACATGAAATGACAATATAATAGTGAGTTACCTGGTGTTATGTATGGTCCCTCCAAATGAGAAAAATACACTCCACACAGTGAATATATTTAGATATAACAGGGTAAGTTTACTATAATGAAACTTGAAGAAGACAGGCATAGAGTTTAACACCAACACAACTGATCAGTAATGAGTTAATCTGATTTGTACGCGCCCATGCAAGAATCAGACTTTAATACAAATAGAGAGATCATGACCCTAAGAATGGTACAATTCACTTAAACTAAACAGGCAGTCTATGCTCATGAGCACCCTCTAGCGGGCAGTTCCACGGAGCAGTAAATGTCCACGATGCGGCCGGTTGGTGCACTTTAGAATTTGTAATCCACATAGGGCAAATGATCAAAAAAAGTTGATTAGGCAAAGTATCCTGAACGTAAAACAAGAGAAACTGGTGCGCTACCTAAAATACGGCAAAAAAATTGCAACGTGATAAACATATAACAATAGTAAAATCTCAAAAAGGAAAAATGTTAAAGTCCCAATTAAGGAGAAACAACTTCCGGATGATGATTGTGATCTTGTTACTTGGAAACAATGCTTGACTAGAGATAAGATGCGTCATAAAATCAATAGATAAATGGCCGCTTACCAGACAGTTGGACCCCAAAGGGTCTTTTAGGCACTGTAAGATACACCGATGTCCCTCCCGGTTGGATGGTCTGCATAGGTTCCCTCTGACCGGAGACAAGCTGGCTGGATCTTCAAACGGTCCCTCTTAGCTGAGAGAAAGGGGAAGCGCCCAAGTGCTCCAGACCAAGTGGGAATATCCAAACGGGTGAAGTGGATCATGTACATTAAAAAAGGGTGGAGCGTGCATCGTATTGACGTCACCATGCCATCAGCTGATCGGATCAGGTGTCTTCGGAACAGATCCGTCAGCGTTACTATCCAGCACTCGTTGTTTTTTGCTTTGCTGCTCCTGAACAGTGCACCAGTTTTGTTTTGTATAATCCATGCCTCTCAGTGGCTAAACTATACTCTTTTGTGAATGGCAATACGATTGAAATAAATCACCCTTCATTTTAAACAAACGGCTGCACTATGGAACTCTTCTTCTTCCTTTTTTAATTTACATGATCCACTTCACCCGTTTGGATTTTCCCACTTGGTCTGGAGCACTTGGGCGCTTCCCCTTTCTCTCAGCTAAGAGGGCCCGTTTGAAGATCCAGCCAGCTTGTCTCCGGTCAGAGGGAACCTATGCAGACCATCCAACCGGGAGGGACCTCGGTGTATCTTACAGTGAATAAAAGACCCTTTGGGGTTCAACTGTCTGGTAAGCGGCTATTTGTCTATTGATTTTATGACACATGTTATCTCCAGTCAAGCATTGTTTCCAAGTAACAAGATCACAATCATCATCCGGAAGTTGTTTCTCCTTAATTGGGACTTTTTTCCTTTTTGAGATTTTACTATTGTTATATGTTTATCACGTTGCAATTTTTGTTGCCGTATTTTAGGTAGCGCACCAGTTTCTCTTGTTTTACATTCACTCAGGAACCCGCATATTGGTTCCTTACTCTAGGTGCAGCACTAGTCATATGCTTTTCAACACAATTTAATTCACAGATTTATCACGTACACATAAACAGGAGGGAACTAGCGCGGATTGCTCTGTCCAACAAAGTATCCTGAACAGCACGTAGGTGAATTGATCACAGTCCAGTGTCAACCACTTCGGTGTGGATACTGTAGACAACACAGGCCCCTTAAGTCTGAACTGGGGGCCTAAAGGAGGTGGGGGACCTGTGAGGTGATACTAAAGTGTCTGTCTAGGAGGAGAGTTTGGAGGTTGAGCATGTGCTCTCTCACCCGACAGGCCGATCCGCCTGAACTCCTCACAGGAGGCGCGTTGATAAAACACTGCTCCACAGCACAAGGGTCCCGGACGAGGGTGTTCCACTGTTCCCATTGTAAGCTGGGCTGCCTCTTCGATCTCCGGGTACACGGGCTGGATACTGGAGTCTTTCGTCCCTCCGGATGGCTGGTCTCTCGGTAAATCTAGGCCCCGTCTTCTGGCCTAACAGCACCGCTGTCTCTGTCAGAAGCTCCGCAGAGGAGAAGAGGCTGGTCTTGAGAGAGAGAAAAGGTGCCACACCCTCTCCTTAAGTAACCTCCCTCACAAGTCTGTGCGGAGGTGTCACATGCTCCAACAAGGCAAGGCATTGCGGGAAATGTAGTCCGTTTCCCCTAAGGCCGCGTACACACGGAGGGACATGTTCGATGGAAACGGCAGACAGCGCGGTGACGTGACGGTGACGTTGACGCTGCCACGTCACCGCACCAGGAAGTAAAAAACGTCCACGCATGCGTCGCATCCATACGACGCTTGTGCGGGGCAGATATGTCCGCTGGTTAGTGTACTAACCAGCGGACATATCCGACGGACATGTCGCCGGCGGACAAATTTTAAAGCATGCTTTAAAATTTGTCCGCCGGTCAGACATGTCCGCTAGCCCATACACACGATCGGATTTATCCGCTGAACTGGTCCGTCGGACCAGTTTCAGCGGACAAATTCGATCGTGTGTACGCGGCCTAAGAGTCAGTGGAGTACATATCTCCTGCTACTTGTAGTCCCGCAATGCATAGCTTCTCAACAGTGCCCAACATATTTACAAGTGTGCATAAAGTTCCAGCGGAATAGCCGGTCATTAGATTCAGACAGGGTGACCCCGCTACTCCACACCGTGGAGCGCCCCTTAATTAAATACGAGATTGCAATCCATTGACGGCTGCTGATTGGCCAAAGCATGCACCTGACCTGCATACTTTTGGCCAATCATGGCTCAGTGGGCTAAGTCCATGCCCTACACTATATAAGGCTGCTTACATGGCGGCTGTATGTAGTGTGATACATGGATGGAGGAGATTAACCGCTTATGGACCGCCGCATGTACATTTACGTCGGCAGAATGGCACAGGCAGGCACATCAACGTATATATACGTTGCTGCCTTGACGTGGGTCGGGGGTCTGATCGGGCGGCTATTCGATTTTGTCCGCCCCCTCCGGATCGCTCCCAGCCAATCCGCGCACTCCCCTGCTCTGCACTTCCTCCTCCTGTGTAAACACAGGAAGGGGGAAGTGATGTGATCTCTCCTCTCAGCGGTTTTTTCAACTGCCGCTAAGGAGAGATCACATCGCACAGTAAGTCTGCACAACACTACACTGACACCAGTACACGCAGGCACACTTAAACCCTTGCGATCACCCCCCCCCCTCCCCCCTGTCACAGTGTCACTGAATGCAGTAATCATACATGTATGATTACTGTATTTAGTGTCAGTGTGACAGTCAGTTAGTGTTAGGTTCAGGGTAGCCCCCATACCCCCCCTAATAAAGTTTTAACCCCTTGATCACCGCCCTAGTTAACCCTTTCACTCCCTATTGCCAGCATCACTAAGCGATCATTTTTCTGATCGCTGTATTAGTGTCGCTGTTCCCGCTAGGTAGCTATTTTTTTTTATTGCGATTTTTTTTTTACTATGTTTGACTAAAATTTAGTTTATTTGATTTTTTTTATAACAAAAAGTAAAAAATAGTTTGTTTTTTTTCAAAAATTTCGCTCTATTTTTGTATATAGCGCAAAAAATAAAAGTCGCAGAGGCGATCAAATACCACCAAAAGAAAGCTCTATTTGTGGGAAGAAAAGGACACAAATTTTGTTTGGGAGCCACGTCGCACGACCACGCAATTATCAGTTAAAGCGACGCAGTGCCGAATCGCAAAAAGGGGCCTGGTCATTTACCTGCATTTTGGTCCGGGTCTTAAGTGGTTAAGAGAACTTTAGCTAGATTAGCCAGGTTAGTTAGTGGTGTGCAGGCAGTTTAGTATTATATATATATATATACCTATATATTGTGGGAGATAAGCTCATGGGGATCACCTTTTCTGAATGACAGTCCGCAAACGGACACTTTCTTTAACCACTTAAGGACCCCTTCACGCCGAAATACGTTGGCAGAATGGCACAGCTGGGCACATCAACGTACCTGTAAGTTGCCCTTTAAGCCCAGCCGTGGGGTCACGCACGCCGCGGGCGCGTGCACGAGACCCGGTACGAAGCCGATCGCCACTGGAGTCCCGCGATTGGTCCCTGGAGCTGAAGAACGAGGAAGCAGTGTGTAAACACAGCTTCCCCGTTCTTCACTGTGGCGCCATCATCGATTGTGTGATCCCTTTTATAGGGATACACAATCGATACACAATCGATGACATCACACCTACAGCCACACTCCCCTACAGTAGTAAACACATATTAGGTCACACATAACTCCTTCAGCGCCCCCTTGTAGTTAACTCCCAAACTGCAATTGTCATTTTCACAGTAAACAATGCATTTTAAATGCATTTTTTGCTGTGAAAATGACAATGGTCCCAAAAATGTGTCAAAATTGTCCGAAGTGTCCGCCATAATGTCGCAGTCATGAAAAAAAAAAATCGCTGATCGCCACCATTAGTAGTAAAAAAAAAAAAATGTAATAAAAACTATCCCCTATTTTGTAAACGTTATAAATTTTGCACAAACCAACCGATAAACGCTTATTCAGATTTTTTTTTACCAAAAATAGGTAGAAGAATACGTATCGGCCTAAACTTTTTAATATATATTTTTGGGGGATATTTATTATAGCAAAAAGTGAAAAATATTAATTTTTTTTCAAAATTGTCGCTCTATTTTTGTATATAGCGCAAAAAATAAAAACCGCAGAGGTGATCAAATACCACCAAAAGAAAGCTCTATTTGTGGGAAAAAAAGGACGCCAATTTTGTTTGGGAGCCACGTCGCATGACCGTGCAATTGTCAGTTAAAGCGACGCAGTGCCAAATCGCAAAAACTGGCCAGGTCCTTTAGCTGCCTAAAGGTCCGGGTCTTAAGTGGTTAAAATCTGGCTGATGCCATGTTTATTTGCAGGAGGTTTGCATATTAAAACAAAACAGTAAATTAAATCCTTGCCCACCAGCCCTAGACTAAACAAATAGTCTCCTCTCTATACAGTGAGGGGCTGGTCCCCATCACCCACAAAAAAATTAGTAGAGCAAACCTTTCAGTCCAACACAGAGCTCATTTCTCTCAGGTTCCTTCCTAAGTCTCCAGCCACAGCCCTGCTGTGCTCTCTTCCTGGATATTTAATGTCCACCTGATTGTGGACTCCAGTGGATCCAAATATCCGGACCGGAACTCAGCCTGCTTCAGAGGCTGGAAAAAAAACAGGCCGTGAACAGAATAGAGAAGAAATAGAGCAACTTCTGAGCAAAAACGAACAATGAGGAAGTGAAAAGAGGAATGTCTGCAGGTAAATGATGCTTATTACGAAAAAAATAAAATTTCCTTTACAACCCATTTAAGTACTAACAGTAAGGCCGCGTACACACGATCAGACCGGTCCGATGAAACTGGTCTTAAGACCAGTTTCATCGGACCAATTCGATGGTGTGTATGGCCCATCGGACCGTTGTCCGTCGGACCAAAGTTTTAAAACTTGCTTTAAAATCTGTCCGACGGACCAAAACGATAGTTAGTACACAAAAGCATCGGACCAAAAACCCGCGCATGCTCAGAATCAAGTCGACGCATGCTTGGAAGCATTGAACTTCGTTTTTTCACCGCGTTCTGGCCTGATCGGATTTTTGGTCTGATGGTGTTTACACACATCAGACCATGAGACCACTTCAGCATGGTCTGATGAAAACGGTCTGTCGGACCATTATCATCGGACCGGTCTGATCGTGTGTACGTGGCCTAACTCTACTCTTTCACAAAAGATTTTAAACTATAAATAAAGACACCCAATTTTGACAAAAACAAATGTCATATTTTGTAAATGTCGTTGTCCAAATATGGCCCTTTGAACTTTGTTTTACAGCTCATTCATAGTGCAGGCCACAGAATGGAGCCCACAGCTTCCTTGGCCTTTTGCAGTAGAGGGAACTCCATGATAAGAGGAGATCTGGTCACATGACTTTGACTTCAAGACTCTTCAACACTTATGTGTTTTATATATTTTTTTTTAGGCAGCATTACACCGCTGTTTTTTTAATAGACACCTCTAATCGATAAATATACCCTGTGTGAATTCTCACATACATAGGTGCAGATTCTAGGGCTGTCCACGTGGCCTAACTTTCTAGACAGTCACTAATTTAACCATTTACCGACCGAATCATGTACATATACGTCCGCAGTTTAAAGATGGATATCTTGGTAGCGGCAGCAGCTGCTGCCACAACCGAGATATCCATCTTTTCAGCGGCCGGTCCTGTAAACTTAATAGTGGTCTCTGCAGCGGATTCCCAAGCAAGATCACCGTTATCAGTGGCGGGAGAGGGGCCCCTCCTTCTGCCACTCTCCTGTTGACCTATATACGTATAACTGGTAATAACCTGTCTTTATAGAAAACACAGACACAGGAGTTATTATGGCATATTTACTACTGCAAAGTGACTGTAACGATGAAGAAAACAGACAGCTCTAAGGTGTGTCCTGTAATGGCACTTCTCCTTCACAGAAGAGTCTTAGGCCTCGTACACACGACCGTTTTTCTCGACAAAATCCATCAAGAAACTTGGTGGCAGAACTTTTTTTGCTGAGGAAAACGGTCGTGTGTATATTTTTCATCGAGAAAACTGACGTGGATCTCAACGAGAAAAAAAGAGAACAAGTTCTTTTTTTTCTCATCGGGAGTCTCAATTTCCTCTTCGTGTTTCTCGTCGGGCTGATTTACGACGAGAAATACGTTCGTGTGTATGCTTAGAAACCTGCGCATGCTCAGAATAAAGTATGAGACGGGAGCGCACCTTCGGTAAAAGTAGCGTTCGTAATGGAAATAGCACATTCGTCACGCTGTGACAGACTGAAATGCGTGAATCGTCTGTTACTAAACTTTTACTTAACACGCAGTAACATGAGATTAGCAAAAGCAGCCCCAAGGGTTGTGTCAGTGGAATCGAACTTCCCCTTTATAGTGCCGTCGTACGTGTTGTACATCACCACGTTTGATAACGATGAGATTTTGTCTTGACAGTGTGTATGCAAAGAAAGCTTGACAAGATTCTTGACAAGCCTGACAAGGAACTCGTCGAGGAAAACGATGTTTCTTTTACGACGAGTTTCTTGGTCGTGTGTACGAGGCCTTAGAATACCACACAATGCTGGAACATCTTAACAGGCTACAACCTTTGTGGAATCTGCGCCTGTCTATCTTCTTTCAGGTGTTGCAGACTGTAGCAGTGCTCTCCTACTTGACAGTTGTATCAATTGTTCCAGATATTTAGTATGTTGTAGTTCTGATCCACTCCACCACCGGCTCATTGAGAAGGTGCTTTAACCTTAAACCAGCCTAGAACATTTGTGGTCACCTTATACAATATTTGCTTTTCCTGAGTATATGCATTACCTAGTCATATTTCCCTATAATTATAACTGCTTTTTAAACAAGTATTCGTCAACAGGATCAAATAAATTACAGTGCCTTGAAAAAGTATTTATACCCCTTGAGATTTTCCACATTTTGGGGTCAATTCACAAAGAGAAACGTTATTGGTTTTCTTCAGGTGTTAAATTAGCACTCCTTATTTAACGCTAGCAAACATGGTATTCACGAAAGCTATAATCGTTATTTAACACAGTCGTTATGGTTTTCAACTGACTCTTTATCCAAACGTTATTCTAACTACTCAGACGTTATTATTAACATTTGGGACGTTAAAATAACTCTTAAGATCGTTAAATAATGCTGGAGAGATGCATTCTGGGAGCAGAAGGGGAGGAGAACAGCTGCATGTGGAAAAGAGCAGATACAGAGAGAGAGAGAGAGAGAGAGAGACACACACAAGCAATACACAGAGATTGAGCATGTGATGTGCAAAACTTCTAGTGTGTGCTTTTCTAAAGCCATGTGTATTTCCTCATACAGAGAATAAATCATGGGAGATGATAATCGGAATTTAGCTATCACCTGGGTTTCAGAAAAGTCATCCAAAATAGTATGTGAACGAAATACACATTTATAAATCTGAACAACATTCTAACGTGTTCTTCTTCGCCTCTGGATAATTTTAAGTTCAAATAGAGCACGGTTCTAGCTTGCCCAACACTACACTACACTACAAAAATCGCCAAAAGCTTCCTCTAACAACAAAATATCGCCTGGGAAATGTCATAACGCCACCCTGAGGGAGGTGTTAATTTAACGATTGCTTAACGATTGATAACTGTCCAAAAAATCTTTGTGAATTGCACTTCTGTACATATTTAACGATTTGAATCTTTAAAATAACGATTTGAATCTTTAAAATAACGATTTGACTCTTTAATAAGGATCCACACCTTAAAATATCGTTTCTGTGTAGGGAAACGTTATTTGATGATTTTTCAGAGCGTTAAATCGTTTAGTGAATTGAACTAGCTTCAATAACGTGCAAAATCGTTAAAATAACACTCGCAATCTGAAAATAAAGCTTTGTGAATTGACCCCTTTGTCATGTTACAACCAGGGCTTTTTTTTCAGGGGGGAGCTTGGGGGAACTCAGTTCCACCACCTCTGGCTCAGACCCTTTGGTGCCTGCTTACCACAATCACTTTTAAACACAAAAGTCTGGTTTCTGTGTTTACAAGTGACAGCTTTGTAACCCCCTGAACTCTGCACTCTGTATGTAATGCAATTCTGGTATTTAATGCCCCTTTAAGACCCTTCTACTGTGAAATCTGAATACGTCCTTGTTGAGTTCCTGCACCTATTTTCTGAGAAAAAAAGCTCTGGTTACAACCAAAAACGTAAATATACTTACTTTATTATGATTTTATGTGATAGACCAAAATAAAGTGCCTTGCGAAAGTATTCCCCCCCCCCCCCCCCCCTTGAACTTTGCGACCTTTTGCCACATTTCAGACTTCAAACATAAAGATATAAAACTGTAATTTTTTGTGAAGAATCAACAACTAGTGGGACACAATCATGAAGTGGAACAAAATTTATTGGATATTTCAATTTTTTTTAACAAATAAAAAACTGAAAAATTGGGCGTGCAAAATTATTCAGCCCCTTTACTTTCAGTGCAGCAAACTCTCTCCAGAAGTTCAGTGAGGATCTCTGAATGATCCAATGTTGACCTAAATGACTAATGATGATAAATAGAATCCACCTGTGTGTGATCAAGTCTCCGTACAAATGCACCTGCACTGTGATAGTCTCAGAGGTCCGTTTAAAGCGCAGAGAGCATCATGAAGAACAAGAAACACACCAGGCAGGTCCGAGATACTGTTGTGGAGAAGTTTAAAGCCGGATTTGCATACAAAAAGATTTCCCAAGCTTTAAACATCCCAAGGTGCACTGTGCAAGCGATAATATTGAAATGGAAGGAGTATCAGACCACTGCAAATCTACGAAGACCTGGCCGTCCCTCTAATCTTTCAGCTCATACAAGGGGAAGACTGATCAGAGATGCAGCCAAGAGGCTCATGATCACTCTGGATAAACTGCAGAGATCTACAGCTGAGTTGGGAGACTCTGTCCATAGGACAACAATCAGTTGTATACTGCACAAATCTGGCCTTTATGGAAGAGTGGCAAGAAGAAAGCCATTTCTTAAAGATATCCATAAAAAGTGACGTTTAAAGTTTGCCACAAGCCACCTAGGAGACACACCAAACATGTGGAAGAAGGTGCTCTGGTCAGATGAAACCAAAATCGAACTTTTTGGCAACAATGCAAAACGTTATGTTTGGCGTAAAAGCAACACAGCTCATCACCCTGAACACACCATCCCCACTGTGAAACATGGTGGTGGCAGCATCATGGTTTGGGCCTGCTTTTCTTCAGCAGGGACAGGGAAGGTGGTTAAAATTGATGGGAAGATGGATGGAGCCAAATACAGGACCATTCTGGAAGAAAACCTGATGGAGTCTGCAAAAGACCTGAGACTGGGACGGAGATTTGTCTTCCAACAAGACAATGATCCAAAACATAAAGCAAAATCTACAATGTAATGGTTCACAAATAAACATATCCAGGTGTTAGAATGGCCAAGTCAAAGTCCAGACCTGAATCCAATCGAGAATCTGTGGAAAGAACTGAAAACTGCTGTTCACAACCGCTCTCCATCCAACCTCACTGAGCTCCAGCTGTTTTGCAAGGAGGAATGGGCAAAAATGTCAGTCTCTCGATGTGCAAAACTGATAGAGACATACCCCAATCGACTTACAGCTGTAATCGCAGCAAAAGGTGGCGCTACAAAGTATTAACTTAAGGGGGCTGAATAATTTTGCACGCCCAATTTTTCAGTTTTTTATTTGTTAAAAAAAGTTTGAAATATCCAATAAATTTTGTTCCACTTCATGATTGTTTCCCACTTGTTGTTGATGATTCTTCACAAAAAAAATACAGTTTTATATCTTTATGTTTGAAGCCTGAAATGTGGCAAAAGGTCGCAAAGTTCAAGGGGGCCGAATACTTTCGCAAGGCACTGTAGCTCAAGCTCTGTTAGAATGGATAGAGGACTTCTGTAAACAGCAATTTTCAAGCCTTGCCACAGATTCTCAATTGGATTTAGGTATACACTTTGATTGGCCCATTCTAACATATGAATATGCTTTGATCTAAACCATTCCATAGTAGCTTTGGCTGTATGTTTAGGGTCGTTGCCCTGCTGGAAGGTGAACCTCCGCCCCAGTCTCATGTTTCACAGTGGGGATGGTGTGTTCAGGGTGATGTGCAGTGTTAGTATTTGACCACTCATAACGTTTTGCTTTTAGGCCAAAAAGTTAAAATTTGGTCTCATCTAACCAGAGCACCTTCTTCTACATGTTTGCTGTGTCCCCCTCAGGGCTTCTCTCAAACTACAAATATGACTTCTTATGGCTTTCTTTCAACAATGGCTTTGTTCTTGCCACTCTTCCATAAAGGCCAGATTGGAGTGCACCACTAATAGTTTCCTGTGGACAGATTCTCCTACCTGAGCTGTGGATTTCTGCAGCTCTCCCAGAGTTACTCTCCCAGAGATGCTGTCTTTCCTGCTTCTCTGATTAATAATCTCCTTGCCTGGCCTGTCAGTTTAGGTGGACGGCCATGTCTTGGTCGGTTTGCAGTTGTGCCATTGTCTTTCCATTTTTCGATGATGGATTGAACAGAGCTCTGTGAGATGTTCAAAAAAATTTTTTTTTAAAACTAACCCTGCTTTAAACGTCTCCACAACTTTATCCCTGACCTGCCTGGTGTTTTTCTTGGCCTTCATGATGCTGTTTGTTCACTAAGGTTCTCTAACAAACCTCTGAGGGCTTCACAGAACAGCTGTATTTATAGTGAGATTAAATTACACACAGGTGGACTCTATTTACTAATCAGGTAACTTCTGAAGGCAATTGGTTCCACTAGATTTTTAGTAAGGGGTATTAGAGTAAAGGGGGCTGAATACAAATGCACGCAACACTTTTCAGATATTTATCTGTAAAAAAAATTGAAAAGTATTTATAATTTTCCTTCCACTTCACAATTATGTGTCACTTTGTATTGGTCTATTACAGTGGTCTCCAAACTGCGGCCCTTTGCTTGCCTTTATCCGGCCCTTGGGCCACTTTTCCTACCACTGATACAATACACTATTCCTATCACTGACACCAACAATGGGGAATAATTCCTGCTACTGACATCAGTGATGGAGCACTATTCTGCTGACTGACATTAATGATGGGGCACTGTTCTTCAAACCAACACCAATCATGGGACACTATTCCTCTCACTGACACCAATGATGGGGCACTGTTCCTCAAACTGACACAAACAATGGGGCACTGTTCCTCCTACTGACACCAACAATGGGGCACTGTTCCTCCTACTGACACCAACACGGGGGCACTGTTCCTCCTACTGACACCACCGATGGGTGGTTTCATTACATATGATTTTGGGAACAATAAAATCAGAAAGTGAGCTAACACTTTGTTTGAGCCTAAAGAAAAACAGACTGCTTAGCAACCAGCAATTGTTGAAATAATGAACACTTTGGTGAGAACTGAAAAATGCACAATGTAATGTATACAATGCAGGAGTCTATAATTCAAAGAGCGCAGGGGTGAGAGGTACATAACGTAGTCAGTGTCAGGTTTAGGAATACATTACATTTAATAATGGGGGGTGGGGGTGTATTGCACATTGTACAGGGGTCTGGGGTGTGTAATACTGAAGGTGCTGCAGTCAGTGTTGGGTTTACCAGTATGTAACACATAGGGCCAGATTCACGAACACTTGCGCTGGAGTATTTGGATATGCGCCGCGTAACTGTGATGATGCGCCGTCGTTTCTATGTGCCCGTACCCACCAAACTAGATGCGCCCAATAACGGGTCATTTGCGACCGGCGGAACGTTCCGACGCCAGAGTATCGTCAGCGCTTATTTTCGCTGGGCGCATCAGTCGCGCCCATTGATTTCCCCTGCAAATATGCAAATGAGGGATTTTTCCCAATTCACGAACGGATTAGCACCATACGCTGGCTACATGCGCCGCGCGTATCTCGTCCGTCCGGCGCAAAGTTATTTCTACAAAAGGCTGCTTTATCTTTACTCCAGATGGCCACAGGTCAGCAGGAGAGCAGCTACAGCAGCGTTACCGACGATAAGAGCTAGCTGAGCACCCCAACTTGCAGGACAACACCTCTGTCCATGCTTGTCTGTCAAATTTTACAGCCATGGAGGAAGACATCATAGGTCTCCATAGCCGAGATGATGGCTGACAGCTCCTGGCCATTAAAGTTCAGCTTTCTCCTGTGTGTTTGCGGGGAACGGGAGCAGCCATCTCAGAACAAAAGTAACATCACTGCGGGGAGGGGGAGCAGGATATACTTTAGTGCCGGAATGGCGCTTCTACGGGCGCATTTACACGCCCAACGGAAGGCATTGCGCTGACGTTTCCCGTGCAGTGGTGCCGACGGAAGTTGTGAGCATGCGCACAAAGGGGGCGAGTGGAGCCTCACTCACTGCGCATGCTCCGTGGTTGATGCGCTGAACGTAAGCCTCTGCGCTGGGCTCCGCCCATCATTTACATATGATCACACCCACTTCCACTTGCGTCGGGTTACGCCAGCGCATTATCGTTACTCTGGCGCAAGTTTACGCGCAACTGCTATGTGAATTACAGGACTTGCGCTGAAAGGGTCTTCAGAGTAACGTAAATGAGAAGCGTTACTCCAGAGGAAAGATACTCTCATCTACCTGAATCTGGCCCATAGAGAGCAGGGGTCAGGAGTATGTAAAGGAAAGAATTCAGGGTACAAGATTGTGTGATGCACAATAGGAGACATAAGTACAAAACATAAAGACCCCCCCCCCCCCCCCCAATCCACCCTACCAGCACAAATCCTCTCTCATCCTCTCTCCCATAACAAATCCTCTCCCTTCCCTCTTTTAGTAAAAATGTACTTCATCCCAATTCTCCTCTTAACATAAATCCTTTTAATTCCCAGTACAAATCTCTCCCTTTCCCCATTAAAACCCCCTCCAAAACACCCCCTCCCAGCATAAATCCTTTTACCTTCCCAGCATAAATCCTTTTACCCTCCCCCTTCAAACCTCCTCCACCCCCTCCAAATCTCCCCTCCCAGCACAAATCCCCCCCCCCCCCCAGCACAAATCTTCTCCATTCTAATCCCTCTCTCAGCATAAATCCTCTTTCCCCTGAGCATGAATCCCCCTTCTAGTATAAATCCTATTTCCGTACGAATTCCCCTAGCACAAATGCTCCCTCCAAACACCTTTCAAGCACAAAATCTCTCTCTCTCTCTCCAAACCTCCCTCCCAGCACAAATCCTCTCCAATGTTCTAGTACAAATCTTCTTCATCCCAATTCAGTCCCATAATAAATCCCTTTCCCCTCCCAGCAGAAATCTCTCCTTCTTCCCCTCCAAATCCCCCTTCTAGTGCAAATGCTCTTACCGTCTAAACCCTCCCAGCATAGATCCCCCCAATCCTCCCTCCCAGCACAAATCCTCTTCCACCCTCTCAAATCCCCCCTCTCAGCTTAAGTCCTCTCTCATCTGTCCCATTCTCCCTCCCAGCTTAAAGTGGTGTTCCGCCCCCCCAATTGTTTTTTAAAAACCAGAAGCTACACATACTGAAGCTGCTGGCTTTTAATAAATGGACACTTACCTGTCCTGGAGTCCAGCGATGTCGGCACCCGCAGCTGATGTTTCCATCAACTGTCCGGTGCTGCCACCACCATTGTGGGTAAGGGTGCCCGGCAGTGTAGCCTTTCGGCCTTAACACCGGGAACCCTACTGCGCACGCGCGAGGCCCGCTACTCTCTCCTACTGGCCTGGAGACCAAAGGAGGAGGAGGGAGCCCCACGCTGACATCACCAGCCGCGGCCCAAACTCCCAGAAGTGGAAAAGGATACCTGTCAAAGACAGGCATCCTGTCCCGCCCCCCCAAAAGGTGGCACCGGAGGTGAAAAGAGAGATACTGTTCCCTTATAGCAGGTTAAACAGCACAGTGCTTGTGCTGTCTAACCTGTCCCTCTCAAAGCTGTAAAAAAACTGTCTGATTGTCAGGAAAGGTTCCATCCGCTAGTGCTATTTATTATCTGGCTTGCAGTGCTGCGTTTCACCAGCAGGGGTCTCCTGGCAGTTTGGAGCTGTCAGGAGAACTTCCCCCTGCTAGTGTTTTACCAACTTTGGGACACACTGGTCTTCACCAGCGGATGGACCCTGGCAGTATGGAGCATACAGCCCTTCCTGCGCTCAGCTGTGACCTGAACTTAATTACTACCTCTATATATACCCGGTGAGTTCAAGCAGACCTCGCCCTGGTATTGTTCTACCTTCCGGACCTGACCCTGCTATCCTGACCCTGCTATCCTGACCCTGCTTTCTGGACCCTGCTTTCTGGACCCTAATTCTGATCCCAGCCTGGAATTATCCTCCCTATTTCCTGATTACCTTGGTTCCTGTTCCCCTTGGATTCCTACCCCACATCCTGTCCATCTATCCGCTCCCTGCTCTGTTGTGTTCCCATCCTCACCCATCTGCTGACATCCCTGTGTATGACCTCGGCCTGGCTTTGTTTACGAATACGGTATCTCCCCTTGATTGTATATACTATTTGTTGTTTATTGTGCACTGGTTGTCTCCACATGTTTGTAAATAAACACCTTTTATTTCACTACTCACATTGTTGGTCTCCTCTGTGCAGTCACACAGTACTGGTCTGTTAGCTCTCCTGACACTGATCCTGCCTGTTTTGGTGTCCCCTGGCTGCTGATCCATGATTACCGTGGTCAGTTTAAAAATCTCCCTACCGCCCCCCTCCCCCCACAGCATAAATTCTAGTCAGGCCAAATCTGATCATTGAAGGAGAGCAGACTGAGTATAGCTAGAGGACTGACTACACTGTGCTCTCCTGTTTAGTGTGGTCAGTTTTTATTAGGAAAGCAGAGTGATTGGCAGGATCACCAGGTATTTCACACAAAGGAAGCAATACAAAGAGAACAGGATATTGTCATACAAGTACATGGTACAGCAGGCACATATCAGGATATTGAAATGTTGGGTTTACATATACTTTAATGGCAGAAGCCAGGAAATGTTCTTTATCATTATTATTATTATTATGATAAAAGAGCACCTACTTTTGGATCATAATTTCATATGAATAAGTCATTATAAAAGAACAACTGTGTTAAAAGGGAAAGTTTTCTTAAGTGACCACTAGATGGAGACAAAGCTCTTCGCTAAAAGTATAAAATACTGTATATGGATACAATTTAGCCACAATAGTAATATGTGGCTTATAAATAGAACAGAGTATTTTATTTCAAATACATACAACGTGTTAACTATAAGGACTTAGAGAAAACAAATCAAATAATTACTATATAGAAAAAGGGTGTTACATATAAAAAAATCACAGAGGAATGAAAGCAATTAAGGCCCCTTTCACACATGCCTTCAGTTTGTTTCATCAGTTCAGTCACATTTTTTCAAAGAAAAAAACGGATCAGTTTACATCCACTTAACTACTTGAGTAACATTTTGGGTTTACATTAGAGCTGCACGATTCTGGATTAAATGAGAATCACAATTTTTTTTGCTTATAATAAAGATCACAATTCTCGTGGCATAACATCATCTTTCACATTATACAAAAAAAAAATAGCTAACTTTACGTTTAGTTTTTTTAAATTCTTGGAAGTGTATTTTTTACCCCAAAAAATGTGTTTGAGAGACTACTGTGCAAATACAGCGTGACATAAAGTATTGCATCTGCCGCCATTTTATTCTCTAGGGTCTTTGCTAATATATATATCTATATATAGATATATATAATGTTTGGGGATCTGAGTAATTTTCTAGCAAAAATTACTGATTTTAACTACAAACAACAAATGTCAGAAAAAGGTTTAGTCTTTAGGTGGTTAAACTACCCTCATCTACAGACCAAAGTTAATTCCTTTGATCTAATGAACCAAGAGATGCATTGCTTTTTTCTAGCTCTCTGTCCTGAGGAATGTCTTTCTGTTTTTGACAGCTCTGGCTCTGCACTGTTTACATAGAATCGGGGAAATGTCAGTTCAAATGGAGAGGGGGGTTGAATCCAGATCTTCTTTTAATGATTAATCGTGCAGCTCTAGTATGCCTGTGTATTTGGGGGTGGGAGGCTCAATTTATTTATTTTTACTTTTCATGTATTTTTTTTTACTTATGATTTTATTGTTATCACATAGGGGACCGATAGTCCCCTATGAGATAGCAGATACGGACAGGTCCTCTTTTGGGGGGGGGGATGTGTGCTAGGAAATAAGAAGAACAGTATACACAGTGAGGGGTCAGTCTGCACAGACAGGCTCCCTCACTTTCTGATGCTGACACTGCAATTAATTGCAATTGTGGGCTCTTTTTTTATACTTGTTTTAGCACTGAGAGGGAGCTGTCATTTGAGCCTGCCACTAAATGAAACAAAGGGACGGGACTGAATGACAGCTTCTTCCTGGCCGACAATTAAGCTGACAGTGACAGTCAGCATCAGCAAGTAAGGGAGTCTTAAGCCTTGTACACACGATCGGTCCATCCAATGAGAACGGTCCGACGGACTGTTTTCATCGGTTCACCGATGAAGCTGACTGATGGACTGATGTGCCTACACACCATTGGTTCATGAACTGACCATGTCAGAACGCGGTGACGTAAAACACAACGACGTGATCAAAAAAACAAAGTTGAATGCTTCCAAGCATGCGTCGACTTGATTCTGAGCATGTGTGGATTTTTAACAGATGCTCGTGCGTACTAACGATCGGTTTTGACCTATCGGTTAGCCGTCCATTGGTTCAATTTTAAAGCAAGCCCTCTGTTTTTGGACCGAAGGATAACGGACCGATGGGGCCTACACGCGATCGGTTTGGACCGATGAAAATGAACCTCAGTCCATTTTCATTGGTTTGAACCGATCGTGTGTACGCGGCTTTACACACTGCTCCCTCACTATATTTACATCTCTTCACCTCTCCTGCCTTTCTCTGCCACAACCCCCCACACCACAGTGACTAGTTGCCCTAACAACCAATGCAAAAACGGATGAAAAACTGACCATTTGTCAGTTTACATCCTTTTTTCATACTTTCTTTTTTTTTTGACGGATGAAAAACAGGGCTTTCTTCCACTCCAAAAAATGGATGTTATCGGAAGCGGATGAAAATAGATGATCATCTGTTGTCACCCATTTTTACATAGACATGCATTTATGTCCGTTTTATGTCCATCAACGGATGGATGAATAATGGACACACATATGTGTGAAAGGGGCCTAAAGAATAGTACTGATACCTACCGTACTTCTTAATTTAATCCATTGGAGCTCAGTGTATTCAACATGCAAATCCAATATGTTTCTTGGTTAAAATGTTTTCTAAACCTCTTAACAAGGTACATAGTATTGGAAATGTGCTCAATAACAAGCAATGATAGATTTTGTAAAGTGATTGTAAAGTTTAATTTTTTTTGTAAACAACAAACATGCTATACTTACCTGCCCTCCGCAGGCGTCGCTGGCTCCAAAGGAAGCTGCTTTCTAATGTGGCACACCTGCACGCTCAATCCCAAGCTGCGTTGCCTGCATCTATAGGCACAGACATCCCACCCCTTGCTCCCTTGTCACAGGTTTTGATCAACGGCAGAGGGTGCCAATGATATGTAAGAGCAGGGAGAACCGCTACAGATGTATAACAGGTGAAGGGTGAAATTATTACCTACACATTTTTTACCTTAATGCAGGGAATGCTTGTTTAGGCTTTAGAACCACGTTAACAACATTGTGTTGATGTACACTGTGATTTAAAGAGCCTTGTTCAATATTCCTGCAGGGCTGGCCGAAGGGGTTGTTCTACCTATATATAATAGGCCACAGGTGTAACACTAATCCATATACTAAATACTCTCTCACTTTGCGAGTTACGTTGCACTTTGCAAGGAATTTTTTCCCCATAGCTAGTGAATGAGGTGAAGCTCTGTTGACTTCCATCATCCAATCTTGTGCCCTCTATTTATTTTTATTTCCTTTGCATGTGATTTGGTATTCTTATCAAAGAAAAATTTCACTGTGTTCACTAAACTGTTAGGCCTCGTACACACGAGGGGATATGTCCGCTGAAAACGGTCCGATGGACCGTTTCAGCAGACATCTCCGCTCGTGTGTATGGGCTAGCGGACAGATTTCTCCACCCGACAGATTTCAAAGCATGCTTTGAAATCTATCCGGTGGAATCTGTCCGCCCGACATGTCTGCTGGTTAGTACACTTACCAGCAGACATGTCGTCCCCCACCGCCGCCGCGCCGCCGCCGAATGGATTCGGCGCATGCGCGGAAGTGTTTAACTTCCTGGTGCGGTGACGTGGCGGTGACGTGGCGGCGTCAACGTCACCGCCGCGTCACCGCCACGTCACCGCGCCGTCCGGCGGCGGGGAATTTGATCCGATGGTGTGTACACGCCATCGGATCAAACTCCCGATCGGACATATCCGATGGAAATGGTCCGCGGACCGTTTTCATCGGATATGTCCGATGGTGTGTACGAGGCCTTACACTGCTCACTTTGCAAGGGAATTTTTCTATCTGCCTATAATAAATCAATAGCATTCCATCATAGAACACATTTTACATGGACTATCTTGAAAATTAGTCTGACTATGGGTGATATAAGAACATGTTTTACATTTTTTAGATTGAAAACACCTTTAAGATCATTAAAGTTTAGTTATTCATCAAGAGTTCTGACTATGCCCACCCTTCTCCTCCATTCATAGAACCTGTACTGTAAATTCTTACAGTGAAAAACAATCTATGAAAGGAGGATGGGTGCATAAATGGGTTTGCCTCCTCCATTCATAGACCACTTTTAATTTTTGAAAGCTTTAGTACAGCTCCTATGAATGAGTGGTGGAGGGAGGCAGAAAGAGTGGGCAATGTTATTCTCTAGGAACGCTCTTAAAAATGATTTTGGACTGAAGTAAGTGTGGACCTAAAAGAGGACTATTAGGCCCTGTACACATGATCAGACATGTCTAATGAGACTTGTCTGACGGACCGTTTTCATCAGACAACTCTGAACTTCTCTGATGGTTTGATGTGCGTACACACCATCGGACCAAAATCCGATCAGACCAGAACGCGGTGACGTAGAACACAACGACGTGATGAAAAAACAAAGTTCAATGCTTCCAAGCATGCGTCGACTTGATTCTGAGCATACACGGGTTTTTGGTCCGATGATTTTGTGTACTAACCATCGAACCTGTCCGACGAACAGGTTTCCATCGGACAGGTTTTAAAGTACGTTTTAAAACTTTGGTCCGCTGGAAAACGGTCCGCTAGGCCGTACACACGATCGAACATGTTCGCTGAAACTGGTCTGCGGCCTTAGTGTTATGTAACCATTTCCTTGCTTTCCTTTTTTTCAAGAACCTACCCACTCTTTTTCATAGGGATGCTTGAGTAAAGTACCTTGATATCCAAGTACATATCAATGTTCCTAAAGCTATAGTGCCGTGTTTTCCTTCGGTTAGGAAAACCGGGCGTGTGTATGCTCCTTAGCAGTTTTCCCAACAGGAAAGCTGCGGTTTAAAAAATTAGAACCTGTTCTCTTTTTTCTCGCCGCGAATGGCAGCCTTTTTTTCCCCGCAGTTTTCCTATGGGAAACACTGCGAGGGAGCATACACATGGCCTGTTTTCCCAACCAAAGTTCTCCTGGCAGTTTTTCCTGTTGGGAAAACCGGCCTGTGTGTACAGGGGGAAAAGGGACCAAGCTGGTTCTCGGTTTTCCCCTCGGTTTTCCCGGCGGTCTTTTGACCGTCAGGAAATCCAATTGTGTGTACAAGGCATAAGACCTCCACCGCTCAAAACTATTGGCCTACCCTTTGAATCAGATACAGACTCATGTACCTTCGGTAGTGTGTAGAAAACAGGTTCTGTACCTACACAATACCGTATTTATCAGCGTATAACGCGCACTTTTTCCCCCTTAAAATCAGGGGATAATCATGGGTGCGCGTTATACGCCGATCCACGCACGAAAATCGGCTGTTGCTGCAGCCCACTAACATTCTAAAATTCTGTCGATATTCGAACCGTGTATGGCCGGCTTTACGCTTATGTAAAATTTTGAGAATATGTTTGCAAACAAAGAAATAAATGACCTTCACTGTATCCAATAGATTCCTTCTTTGTACAGGACAGAAACGGAATTCCTTCCAAAACACTGATCTTTTCTATTGTTAAAGCTTTGGTCCATATTTTAAAAAACTAAATATATTTTGTTGCATATGAGTCTGAAAAAGCATTGCCTTCGTAATTAGTGGATGGCTCTTGTAAACTCCATCCTCATTTCCGAATTTTGAAAAAATGTAACCAAGTATGGCCATAGTAATTGTCCTGCATGAAAGGTTAATAACCTTCAACCTATCATCTAGGTTCAGCGAGCTACACATTTTTTGATCCCATATTTCTTTACCAATGGAGGTGTCATCTTCTTGACATGTGCTATCTGTACCCCTGTGTACTATGGCTTTCACTTTCCTCAGTTTTTTCAATACTTTCTATGCCTCTATGGCTGCAGCACGGGTGTGATGCTGCAGCTGTCCCATGCTGGCTAACAGAGACAACTGTGCGAGTGCATGAAGGCTGATCACTCAGTTCTCAAGTCTTCTCAGAGCAGAGAGCAGTAACTGTTGGTCATCACTCATTGGAGTACCAGGCTGTTGAAGGAACGGGAGTGTCTAGCTCAGGCATCTGGGTGGATCCCAACATTGTTGTCAGGATCCTTTCAGAGCCTAATGCTGTGTACACACGATCAGTTTGTCTGATGAAAACAGTCTGATAGACCGTTTTCATCAGACCAAACCGATCGTGTGTGGGCCCCATTGGTTGTTTATCCATCGGTTAAAAAAATTGGAACTTGTTTTAAAATTATCTGATGCTTAACTAACCGATCGTCTGTAGGCACATTCATCGGTTAAAAATCCATGCATGCTCAGAATCAAGTCGATGCATGCTTGGAAGCATTGAACTTCATTTTTTTCAGCACGTCGTTGTGTTTTACGTCACCGCTTTCTGACACGATCGTTTTTTTAACTGATGGTGTGTAGGCACGAGTGATCATCAGTCAGCTTCATCGGATAACTGATGGAAAAATCCATCAGACCGTTTTCATCAGATGAACTGATCGTGTGTACAGGGCATTAAGTAACTCTGTGATGTCAGGCATCAGGTTCTGATTCTGGGTCACAGTAGAGCACAACTAAGTTCACTCCTGTAACCCCCGGAGGGGGGAAGAAGTATGGCCAAAAAAGTGTTGGCCATACCTCCCTTTAAAATGTGTGTTTATACCCCCATCCTCACTCAACATACCTTTTTCAATCTATGATTTGTCTTTTTCAACTGTATGTGTCCCTATTTTTTTTTCTGTAATATTTATTGGAAATTGCTACTGTGTTTTCTTGACGCCTGTATCTTAGACAATATCGACTCCATATTAGACGAACTACTATCCTTCATATTTCTCATCAACCAATATGGTTCCTAAACATGAATCGTTTTTGATCTCATTCATATGCCTTACCTCTAGCATATTCAAATCTATCTCTTTAACCACTTCCTTACTGGGCACTTATACCCCTTCCTGACCAGGTGAAATTTCAGCTTCTGGCACTGTGTCGCTTTAACTGACAATTGCGCGGTCGTGCGACGTGGCTCCCAAACAAAATTGGCGTCCTTTTTTCCCCACAAATAGAGCTTTCTTTTGGTGGTATTTGATCATCTCTGCGGTTTTTATTTTTTGTGCTATAAACAAAAAAAGAGCTACAATTTTGAAAAAAAAATCAATATTTTTTACTTGTTACCAGTGTTGCTCATGAATATTCGCATTGCGAATATTCGCTACGAATATTGCATATTCGAGTATTCGCGAATAACTCGAATATTGCGGCGAATATTCGCTATGGCGAATATTCTTATTTTTTCAAATTTATTTTTAAAACAGATCACATCCTAGTGATCTCCATCGACGTCTAAAAGCATTGCTGGTATGATTAGAGAGAGACCCTGGGCCGAGTAGCTGATGCGATTCTTTTATGTTGCCGAAAAATCGCATTGCGAATTTTCGGCAACATAAAAGAATCGCATCAGCTACTCGGCCCTTCTTTTGCATCAGAGCCTATCAGAATAACTTGAATATTCGGCAAAAGGAATATTGCGCGATATTCCTTTTGCCGAATATTCAAGTTATTCTGATTGGCTCTGATGCAAAAGAAGGGCGGAGAAGATAATCGCGCAATATTCCTTTTGCCGAATATTCGAGTTATTCTGATTGGCTCTGATGCGCCCTTCTTTTGCATCAGAGCCAATCAGAATAACTTGAATATTCGGCAAACGGAATATTGCGCGATTATCTTCTCCGCCCTTCTTTTGCATCAGAGCCAATCAGAATAACTTGAATATTCGGCAAAAGGAATATTGCGCGATATTCCTTTTGCCGAATATTCGAGTTATTCTGATTGGCTCTGATGCAAAAGAAGGGCGGAGAAGATAATCGCGCAATAGGAATATTGCGCGATTATCTTCTCCGCCCTTCTTTTCCCCCTTATTCTCCTTTCTTTTAAGTAGAGTTAGTGTAGAGTTAGTGTTTAGTGCATATTAGTTTAGTAATACAGGAAATTATCTCCGTTTATGAGAATTTCGCAATCATTTTCGCATTAGCGAAATTTCGCAAATTTTTTTTGGATAAAATATCACGAATATTCGATATTAGCGAATATTCGCGAATATTCTTCTATATATTCGCGCAATATCGCGAAATCTAATATGGCGTATTCCGCTCAACACTACTTGTTACTATAATAAATAGTCAATTTTTTTTTCTCAGTTTAGGCCGATACGTATTATTCTACATATTTTTGGTAAAAAAAAAAAAAAACGCAAAAGGCGACTGGTTTGCGCAAAAGTTATAGCGCTTACAAAATGAGGGACGGAATTATTATACATTTTTATTATTATTTTTTTTTACTAGTAATGGCGGCGATCTGCGATTTTTATTGGGACTGCGACGTTATGGCGGACACATCGGACACTTTTGACACATTTTTGGCGCCATTCACATTTATACTGCGATCAGTGCTATAAAATGCACCGATTACTGTATAAATGTGACTGGCAGTGAAGGGGTTAACACTAGGGGGCATGGAAGGGGTTAAATGTGTATCCTGGGTGTGTTCTAACTGTGTGGGGGGAGGGGGGTGACTGGGGGAGGTGACCGATGCTGTGTCCCTATATACAAGGGACACAGATCGCTCTCCTCTCTCCCTGACAGGACGTGGAGCTCTGTGTTTACACACAGAGCTCCACGTCTTGTCCCTGTAGCCGCCGATTGCGAGTGCCTGGCGGGCATCGCGGCCGCCAGGCACGCGCATCGGTATCTCAGGGATGCAGCGGGCACGCGCGCGCCGCCGGCGGCCGCGCGCGCGGCCTCTAGTGGCCAGGAATAGCACAGGGCGCATATATGCGCCCTGTCAGAGATTCAGGACCGCCCGACGGCCGCATATATTCGTACGGCCGTCGGGAAGTGGTTAAAATTTCATTATCCAGCCTTTTAATTGCCTCCTAAATTTCCAATGCCTTTTGTAAAGATACTTGGCTCTCTTTCAAACCAACAAATCAAACAGACACAGCAACAAAGACAAAGGATATCTTACCCCAATGCCCTGAAAACTAACATGGCAAAGACCGGTATATATCTGTTAAAGTAAAGAAAGCACCTCTAAACCACACATTAACACACTGACAGCAAAGCAAGCATGACAAACCATGATTGCCTCTGATTTCAGCTTTTCCTGCTTTGTGCGCCATACATCCATCCCTGGCTAGTTATAAGGGAAATACCCTACTGTACAGGTGACTGTCATTAATCAACCCCCCGGCAGCCGCCAAGGCTCCTAATTACAGCGAACCGAAAGTCACCCCGTGACATTATGCTGCTCCCTCACCGACTGGAAGTGCACCAGGCGCAATTTTGGAAAAGGGGCAGCCTGCAGTACAACTGCCGAAAGTAGCAGGGTGCCATTTTGGAGGGGGGCAGCTGCCCTAACAACAGTCCCAGTGCTCCTACAGGAGAAATATAAACATATACATGGCACCAGACCAAATCGTATTCTGCAACCCCAGTACCTGGGCATGGGGAGGCTTATTTCTTATATGACCTTTACAACCTGTACAGAAGGAGCATCCCCACAGGAGAGGCTGAACCTGTGCGAATAGGCCAGATGAATCTGGCAAGATGAGGGTAAAAATTCTTGCTTTAAAAACAGTTCCATAACCAGCAGAGCAGTGAGGAAAAAAAGGAGAATGCCACCTTGGGGAAGGTGACTCATTTATATAGTATAACCAGTTCTGTGATTGGGCAGGGGGTGGAGACTGTACCCATACGTGTATTCTGCCATGCTTGTGTCAGGAAAAAATGTTTTCCCAATTAAACCAATGTTAAAGAGAAAGGACACATATTGAGAACATAGTTAAGCTGCTCGCCCCGAAATTACAAAAAAGACACAAAGAAGGGTTCCCCAAATGGGCTTTTAGGCAGCAATATAAAAAATATAGAAGTATTGTATATCTATATAATATGCCTGTATAAAATACCCCCTTCCCCTTTTTTTGAGGTTCAGTATATGGACGTCAACTGTCACATACGGTTTTTATAATGTATTGTGGCCGCTTGTTTTCTCCGGCGGGGAATGGCCAAACCCCTCCACCCTCATGGGGGATGGGGCCGGGCCCTCGGTTACTTCCCGGCTGGGGGAGGGGGGACAGTCCCTGTCCCCCTTCCCATTGCTCGTGGGGTGCTGGAGCCAGTCCCCAGACGCCCCATTGAGCTTTTCCCAGCTGGTGGTGTTCTTTGGATCCTCCCCGTTCAAGCCGCGGCGCAGCGCGCAAGCGCGCTCCTGGGCGTGCGTGCAGCGTTTTGACGCCGCGTTGCTGTGTCGGGGATGACGACTTTGTCGGGGCTGGTTTAGCTCTCCAGGAACGCCGAGGAAGCCACACGTGGGCTGCCATTTCGGCGGCCATAAGCCTCCCCATGGCTCAATGGAGGGAGGCAGTCCACCTGCATGTGATCATTTGATCACCACACCCACAAAGGGGCATATATAGGGAGCAGCTCATCAGGGAACCATCACAAGGTTCCATGTAGGCCAGATTGGATGCTAATGCATCTCTGTCCCTATTTTCTGGCATTGTGTCCTTTCCTAGAATGCATAACTGCAGTCTGGGTTCCATAACTACTTTATCCAACCTCAACCCTTGATTTTATCAGGTAAATATCTCACTTATTCATGCTTTTTAAGATCCTTTCACTCTTCACCACACTCACTCACACCATCCCCCATTTCATTGAGGGACTAATCATCCACCTTCCTATTAACTATTTTTTATTTCACTCTCACCATATTGTTTTTCACCTCAACTTTCACTCTTATTTCACACATTTATTCCACCATTGGTCTGTCCTATTTTGGCAATCGCCCACCTTATCAGTTTACACTCACTATCTCATTCACTTGTATTCACTGATTCTCATTACAGCAATTTCTCACTTAATTTTATACTCCCAATTATCTTACTCGTATTGGACCCTTAAGTATGCCTTTACTCTCCCTATATATGTTGGCAATTGGCATTTGCCCTTAGCCCCTGTACCACTATATTACCCTAATATATGTACCCATACATTAATTGGCTGTAAACCAGCAATTAACTTTTTAACCAACCTACCCGAAATAATTATTTCCACTAATCATGGGCTTTGTGGGTGTTCCTCTGCAGGTGACTGCCCCTCCGTTGCTCCTGGCGGGTGCTCTTTGTGTGGCTCCTTGCAGGTTCCCCGGGGTAGGCCCCTCCGCCGCTTTGGATGGGCGGGGGCAGTCAGGCCCCTCCGGACCTCACAGCGGCTTTTTATGTTATCCATTTCCTGATTCAGTGAAACATTTTTGCCCCCTGAAGAGACCGGATTGGTCGAAACGCGTCGGGGCTCAACGATACAAAACTGTATATGTATTTTCTATGCACACTGTATTCAGGAATGTTGACCTTTATTTTATTTCATTTATACAAATGTTCCAACTTGTTCTAACTCATGTGGTTACCGGGGATTTTGGCAATAAATACTGTTTTATATAACCTATACAATACTTCTATATTTTTTATATTGCTGCCTAAAAGCCCATTTGGGGAACCCTTCTTTGTGTCTTTTTTGTAATTTCGGGGCGAGCAGCTTAACTATGTTCTCAATATGTGTCCTTTCTCTTTCGCATTAACACTTGGGGGCCAAAACCCCCCTTTCTCCCCTGACATATTGAGATTGACATTAATTGTGTGTTTTTCCATGTTCAGCTTCAACCCCTGCATACCCAACCCATGACTCATATTTCTGGTGCATCATACATCAGCTTGGTGTTGAGGTCTTCAGAAGGTTTAATTTTCCTTCTGTTTTTTGGGGGGACTGTACCCCTAATCCCCCCTCTTTTGCTCGCTTCGGAAGTAACTGCAAGACAGACTTCTGTATTCTAGCATGTTCAAATACTCTTACCGAATATTTGTCCTAATCAAATCATATCTAACAAGCTTGGGGTTTATAGCTATGGTACTAACACGCTATTTATGTCTATACATTATCTATATAATATGCCTGTATAAAATACCCCCTTCCCCTTTTTTTGAGGTTCAGTATATGGACGTCAACTGTCACATACGGTTTTTATAATGTATTGTGGCCGCTTGTTTTCTCCGGCGGGGAATGGCCAAACCCCTCCACCCTCATGGGGGATGGGGCCGGGCCCTCGGTTACTTCCCGGCTGGGGGAGGGGGGACAGTCCCTGTCCCCCTTCCCATTGCTCGTGGGGTGCTGGAGCCAGTCCCCAGACGCCCCATTGAGCTTTTCCCAGCTGGTGGTGTTCTTTGGATCCTCCCCGTTCAAGCCGCGGCGCAGCGCGCAAGCGCGCTCCTGGGCGTGCGTGCAGCGTTTTGACGCCGCGTTGCTGTGTCGGGGATGACGACTTTGTCGGGGCTGGTTTAGCTCTCCAGGAACGCCGAGGAAGCCACACGTGGGCTGCCATTTCGGCGGCCATAAGCCTCCCCATGGCTCAATGGAGGGAGGCAGTCCACCTGCATGTGATCATTTGATCACCACACCCACAAAGGGGCATATATAGGAAGCAGCTCATCAGGGAACCATCACAAGGTTCCATGTAGGCCAGATTGGATGCTAATGCATCTCTGTCCCTATTTTCTGGCATTGTGTCCTTTCCTAGAATGCATAACTGCAGTCTGGGTTCCATAACTACTTTATCCAACCTCAACCCTTGATTTTATCAAGTAAATATCTCACTTATTCATGCTTTTTAAGATCCTTTCACTCTTCACCACACTCACTCACACCATCCCCCATTTCATTGAGGGACTAATCATCCACCTTCCTATTAACTATTTTTTATTTCACTCTCACCATATTGTTTTTCACCTCAACTTTCACTCTTATTTCACACATTTATTCCACCATTGGTCTGTCCTATTTTGGCAATCGCCCACCTTATCAGTTTACACTCACTATCTCATTCACTTGTATTCACTGATTCTCATTACAGCAATTTCTCACTTAATTTTATACTCCCAATTATCTTACTCGTATTGGACCCTTAAGTATGCCTTTACTCTCCCTATATATGTTGGCAATTGGCATTTGCCCTTAGCCCCTGTACCACTATATTACCCTAATATATGTACCCATACATTAATTGGCTGTAAACCAGCAATTAACTTTTTAACCAACCTACCCGAAATAATTATTTCCACTAATCATGGGCTTTGTGGGTGTTCCTCTGCAGGTGACTGCCCCTCCGTTGCTCCTGGCGGGTGCTCTTTGTGTGGCTCCTTGCAGGTTCCCCGGGGTAGGCCCCTCCGCCGCTTTGGATGGGCGGGGGCAGTCAGGCCCCTCCGGACCTCACAGTGGCTTTTTATGTTATCCATTTCCTGATTCAGTGAAACATTTTTGCCCCCTGAAGAGACCGGATTGGTCGAAACGCGTCGGGGCTCAACGATACAAAACTGTATATGTATTTTCTATGCACACTGTATTCAGGAATGTTGACCTTTATTTTATTTCATTTATACAAATGTTCCAACTTGTTCTAACTCATGTGGTTACCGGGGATTTTGGCAATAAATACTGTTTATATAACCTATACAATACTTCTATATTTTTTATATTGCTGCCTAAAAGCCCATTTGGGGAACCCTTCTTTGTGTCTTTTTTGTAATTTCGGGGCGAGCAGCTTAACTATGTTCTCAATATGTGTCCTTTCTCTTTCGCATTAACACTTGGGGGCCAAAACCCCCCTTTCTCCCCTGACATATTGAGATTGACATTAATTGTGTGTTTTTCCATGTTCAGCTTCAACCCCTGCATACCCAACCCATGACTCATATTTCTGGTGCATCATACATCAGCTTGGTGTTGAGGTCTTCAGAAGGTTTAATTTTCCTTCTGTTTTTTGGGGGGACTGTACCCCTAATCCCCCCTCTTTTGCTCGCTTCGGAAGTAACTGCAAGACAGACTTCTGTATTCTAGCATGTTCAAATACTCTTACCGAATATTTGTCCTAATCAAATCATATCTAACAAGCTTGGGGTTTATAGCTATGGTACTAACACGCTATTTATGTCTATACATTATCTATATAATATGCCTGTATAAAATACCCCCTTCCCCTTTTTTTGAGGTTCAGTATATGGACGTCAACTGTCACATACGGTTTTTTATAATGTATTGTGGCCGCTTGTTTTCTCCGGCGGGGAATGGCCAAACCCCTCCACCCTCATGGGGGATGGGGCCGGGCCCTCGGTTACTTCCCGGCTGGGGGAGGGGGGACAGTCCCTGTCCCCCTTCCCATTGCTCGTGGGGTGCTGGAGCCAGTCCCCAGACGCCCCATTGAGCTTTTCCCAGCTGGTGGTGTTCTTTGGATCCTCCCCGTTCAAGCCGCGGCGCAGCGCGCAAGCGCGCTCCTGGGCGTGCGTGCAGCGTTTTGACGCCGCGTTGCTGTGTCGGGGATGACGACTTTGTCGGGGCTGGTTTAGCTCTCCAGGAACGCCGAGGAAGCCACACGTGGGCTGCCATTTCGGCGGCCATAAGCCTCCCCATGGCTCAATGGAGGGAGGCAGTCCACCTGCATGTGATCATTTGATCACCACACCCACAAAGGGGCATATATAGGGAGCAGCTCATCAGGGAACCATCACAAGGTTCCATGTAGGCCAGATTGGATGCTAATGCATCTCTGTCCCTATTTTCTGGCATTGTGTCCTTTCCTAGAATGCATAACTGCAGTCTGGGTTCCATAACTACTTTATCCAACCTCAACCCTTGATTTTATCAGGTAAATATCTCACTTATTCATGCTTTTTAAGATCCTTTCACTCTTCACCACACTCACTCACACCATCCCCCATTTCATTGAGGGACTAATCATCCACCTTCCTATTAACTATTTTTTATTTCACTCTCACCATATTGTTTTTCACCTCAACTTTCACTCTTATTTCACACATTTATTCCACCATTGGTCTGTCCTATTTTGGCAATCGCCCACCTTATCAGTTTACACTCACTATCTCATTCACTTGTATTCACTGATTCTCATTACAGCAATTTCTCACTTAATTTTATACTCCCAATTATCTTACTCGTATTGGACCCTTAAGTATGCCTTTACTCTCCCTATATATGTTGGCAATTGGCATTTGCCCTTAGCCCCTGTACCACTATATTACCCTAATATATGTACCCATACATTAATTGGCTGTAAACCAGCAATTAACTTTTTAACCAACCTACCCGAAATAATTATTTCCACTAATCATGGGCTTTGTGGGTGTTCCTCTGCAGGTGACTGCCCCTCCGTTGCTCCTGGCGGGTGCTCTTTGTGTGGCTCCTTGCAGGTTCCCCGGGGTAGGCCCCTCCGCCGCTTTGGATGGGCGGGGGCAGTCAGGCCCCTCCGGACCTCACAGCGGCTTTTTATGTTATCCATTTCCTGATTCAGTGAAACATTTTTGCCCCCTGAAGAGACCGGATTGGTCGAAACGCGTCGGGGCTCAACGATACAAAACTGTATATGTATTTTCTATGCACACTGTATTCAGGAATGTTGACCTTTATTTTATTTCATTTATACAAATGTTCCAACTTGTTCTAACTCATGTGGTTACCGGGGATTTTGGCAATAAATACTGTTTTATATAACCTATACAATACTTCTATATTTTTTATATTGCTGCCTAAAAGCCCATTTGGGGAACCCTTCTTTGTGTCTTTTTTGTAATTTCGGGGCGAGCAGCTTAACTATGTTCTCAATATGTGTCCTTTCTCTTTCGCATTAACACTTGGGGGCCAAAACCCCCCTTTCTCCCCTGACATATTGAGATTGACATTAATTGTGTGTTTTTCCATGTTCAGCTTCAACCCCTGCATACCCAACCCATGACTCATATTTCTGGTGCATCATACATCAGCTTGGTGTTGAGGTCTTCAGAAGGTTTAATTTTCCTTCTGTTTTTTGGGGGGACTGTACCCCTAATCCCCCCTCTTTTGCTTGCTTCGGAAGTAACTGCAAGACAGACTTCTGTATTCTAGCATGTTCAAATACTCTTACCGAATATTTGTCCTAATCAAATCATATCTAACAAGCTTGGGGTTTATAGCTATGGTACTAACACGCTATTTATGTCTATACATTATCTATATAATATGCCTGTATAAAATACCCCCTTCCCCTTTTTTTGAGGTTCAGTATATGGACGTCAACTGTCACATACGGTTTTTTATAATGTATTGTGGCCGCTTGTTTTCTCCGGCGGGGAATGGCCAAACCCCTCCACCCTCATGGGGGATGGGGCCGGGCCCTCGGTTACTTCCCGGCTGGGGGAGGGGGGACAGTCCCTGTCCCCCTTCCCATTGCTCGTGGGGTGCTGGAGCCAGTCCCCAGACGCCCCATTGAGCTTTTCCCAGCTGGTGGTGTTCTTTGGATCCTCCCCGTTCAAGCCGCGGCGCAGCGCGCAAGCGCGCTCCTGGGCGTGCGTGCAGCGTTTTGACGCCGCGTTGCTGTGTCGGGGATGACGACTTTGTCGGGGCTGGTTTAGCTCTCCAGGAACGCCGAGGAAGCCACACGTGGGCTGCCATTTCGGCGGCATAAGCCTCCCCATGGCTCAATGGAGGGAGGCAGTCCACCTGCATGTGATCATTTGATCACCACACCCACAAAGGGGCATATATAGGGAGCAGCTCATCAGGGAACCATCACAAGGTTCCATGTAGGCCAGATTGGATGCTAATGCATCTCTGTCCCTATTTTTCTGGCATTGTGTCCTTTCCTAGAATGCATAACTGCAGTCTGGGTTCCATAACTACTTTATCCAACCTCAACCCTTGATTTTATCAGGTAAATATCTCACTTATTCATGCTTTTTAAGATCCTTTCACTCTTCACCACACTCACTCACACCATCCCCCCATTTCATTGAGGGACTAATCATCCACCTTCCTATTAACTATTTTTTATTTCACTCTCACCATATTGTTTTTCACCTCAACTTTCACTCTTATTTCACACATTTATTCCACCATTGGTCTGTCCTATTTTGGCAATCGCCCACCTTATCAGTTTACACTCACTATCTCATTCACTTGTATTCACTGATTCTCATTACAGCAATTTCTCACTTAATTTTATACTCCCAATTATCTTACTCGTATTGGACCCTTAAGTATGCCTTTACTCTCCCTATATATGTTGGCAATTGGCATTTGCCCTTAGCCCCTGTACCACTATATTACCCTAATATATGTACTGTAGCAGAGCATTAATTGGCTGTAAACCAGCAATTAACTTTTTAACCAACCTACCACGAAATAATTATTTCCACTATCATGGGGCTTTGTGGTGTTCCTCTGCAGGTGACTGCCCTCCGTTGCTCCTGGCGGGTGCTCTTTGTGTGGCTCCTTGCAGTTCCCCGGGTAGGCCCCTCCGCCGCTTTGGGATGGGCGGGGGCAGTCAAGCGCCCCTCCGGACCTCACAGCGGCTTTTTAATGTTATCCATTTCCTGATTCAGTGAAACATTTTTGCCCCTGAAGAGACCGGATTGGTCGAAACGCGTCGGGGCTCAACGATACAAAACTGTATATGTATTTTCTATGCACACTGTATTCAGGAATGTTGACCTTTATTTTATTTCATTTATACAAATGTTCCAACTTGTTCTAACTCATGTGTTACCCGGGATTTTGGCAATAAATACTGTTTATATAACCAATACAATACTTCTATATTTTTTATATTGCTGCCTAAAGCCCATTTGGGGAACCCTTCTTTGTGTCTTTTTTGTAATTTCGGGCAGCAGCTTAACTAATGTTCTCAATATGTGTCCTTTCTCTTTCGCATTAACACTTGGGGGCCAAAACCCCCCTTCTCCCCTGACATATTGAGATTGACATTAATTGTGTGTTTTTCCATGTTCAGCTTCAACCCCTGCATACCCAACCCATGACTCATATTTCTGGTGCATCATACATCAGCTTGGTGTTGCGGTCTTCAGAAGGTTTAATTTTCCTTCTGTTTTTTGGGGGGGACTGTACCCCTAATCCCCCCTCTTTTGCTCGCTTCGGAAGTAACTGCAAGACAGACTTCTGTATTCTAGCATGTTCAAATACTCTTAACCGAATATTTGTCCTATCAAATCATATCTAACAAGCTTGGGGTTTATAGCTATGGTACTAACTCGCTATTTTATGTCTAAACATTATCTATATAATATGCCTGTATAAAATACCCCCTTCCCCTTTTTTTGAGTGTTCAGTATATGGACGTCAACTGTCACATACGGTTTTTATAATGTATTGTTGGCCGCTTGTTTTCTCCGGCGGGGAATGGCCAAACCCCTCCACCCTCATGGGGGATGGGGCCGGGCCACGG